>KN472842.1:131509-143614 GCA_000787095.1 Periophthalmodon schlosseri
TTCTCTTTGTTTCCGCAAAAAGAAGTGACACTGCCGAGTAGGCCTGTCACAAATTTTCAACAAATTTTGAAGTACGGTATGTTGTTGTTGATGTTGAATTAAAGGCAAATATAAAATCTGTCAACTGGACAAAACGTTGTGGGTTTCTCTGTTCAATCAAACCACTTCTTCAGTTCTGGTTAGATTACTGCTGGACACTGCCTTATATCTGTCTGAAGGGAGGAGCTAACTACACTGAAACTAACACACCTATTGTTTTCAGTTTCTGTTTGTAGGCTAGGTCCACTGAGCTACACAAAGTGTGCACTGTGCCTGAGACCTACTTAGCATAATCATACAAGCCATTAATGAGTGATTTCACATTCACATTAGCATCCTGGCTAGCCCTATTGTTGAAGAAAATATAGATAATATTGAAATCATTTATGCCACTGACAGAATAACCCTAAAGTGGAATTATCTCCAAAAAAAACCTATTCTAAATGTACAGTATGGTTAAAAAACATAGACTGCAATAAACAAATAGCAGAAGAAACCATTAGTAGTACACATGTATCTGTAATTAGTTATTTATTCAACCCTCTAAAACTCAAATTTTGTTGAAAAAAACAAAATGTTCTCCACTAGTACAAAGAAAAAGTCATAAATATTGACCATCAAAAATGATTGTTCCATCTATCATATGTTGAATGGTAACTCGACATAGTAACTGCCGAGAGTTCTTAACAGTGTCACTCGTGTTTTTGCTCCAGCTCAGCTCATTAGACAAGGTCAGACCAAGAAATATACACTCTTCCACAATTTGAGCATCATCGACAGCACCAGTTGCAATAGGCAGATGACCGTTGTTACGACTGAAATCAGTTACAAGTTCACAGGTTTTAGATGTGTTCAGAAGGAGGTGTTTTCTTCGCTTCACTCAACATTCTGTACCTCTGTTCTGTAACACGAGTCATCACTTGCACTCATCAGACCAATGATAGTAGTATCGTCAGCATATTTAATTATGAGATTACTATGATGAGAAGCAACACAGTCATAAATGTAAAGGGTAAAAAGGATGGGCCTTAAAATGCATCCCTGAGGTGAACCGGTGCCCTTACTTCATCAGAGAGACAGCCATTAATTTTCTCTTTTTGCGATCTCCTCGTTAAGAAGCTAAAAGTCCATTTACAAATAGCATTACCCAAACTAAGAGTCTTGAGTTTGTGACAGGGTTCCCAGGCTTCACCGTCAAAAGCGTGTGAAAAACCGCCCAAAACCCACAGAACATATGGCGCGGCTGGATTTTCCTGTGCTGTATTTATGAAAGTAGCGCTCCTCTGGTAACACAGACCTGCGCCATCCCCTCCACAAACAGAAGCTGCACAGGGCTCGGCTGGCTTTGAATATGAAGATTTGTCACGGAAATGCAGGACTTTCAATAGGATTATTCTAAAATCAATACATTTTACATGAAAAAAAGCTCTGGCCAAATGCATGGACAATATTTTTCACACACACCTGCCAAATTCCACGGGAAAAACGTGAACCTGGCAACACTGGTTTGTGAACAAGCCCGGCCGGTGCAAGAGATTTGTTTTATTGGACTTTTTACAAGCCAACAAATAAAATGTACTTGCCTTATTGGATGTTTTATTGTCTTATTTTAAGCTAAATTGTCTTAAAAACAGTCATAAAACTAGTTAAATAATCAAGGTCACATCTAATTAATTCCAGTGGCAGATCCAACCTTTCTTCTAGGCACCTTGTAAGAACTTTAGTGAGAATGGGGTGAGAAATATAACTATTTAGACCTAGCAGGTAAGTATACAGTACATGACACTTATTCCCTAGAATAGCTGTTTGATTACACTTGGCAGAATGATACACTGCCTGGCCAAAAACAAAGTTGCCACCTGGATTTAACTAGGCAAATAGGTCATAGGTTGCTGCAGTTGGTCAGATCTAGGTTCAGCAACAGTCTGTGCTCAAAGAATGAGGTCAGCTGACCACCTGAATATACTGAAGGACCAGGTTATTCCATCAATGGATTTTTTCTTCCCTGATGACACGGGCGTATTCCAAGATGACAATGCCAGGATTCATCGGGCTCAAATTGTGAAAGAGTGATTCAGGAGCATGAGACGTCATTTTCACAAATGGATTGGCCACCACAGAGTCCAGACCTTAACCCCATTGAGAATCTTTGGGATGTGCTGGAGAAGGCTTTGTGCAGCGTCAGACTCTACCATCATCAACGCGAGATCTTGGTGAAAAATTAACGCAACACTGGATGGAAATAAATCTTGTGACACTGCAGAAGCTTATCCAAACAATGCCACAGCGAATGTGTGTCGTAATCAAAGCTAAAGGCCTCCAACGAAATATTAGAGTGTGTGACCTTTTTTTTGGCCAGGCAGTGTATCAATAGCAGTGTATCATGTTTTTTCCTATTGCATTTATAGCCCATTTATGTGATAACTAATCCTACATAAAAAAAAATAAATAAATAAAAAAAATCTCCCATGAAAATCTTGCCCACACAATTAAATATGCTAGTGCATGTGCTCTTAATACAGTCAAGTCCTTTACAGCCTATAGCCACAATTCCATTCACTGTTCCTTTCTAGTTCAAGGCCATAAGCTTAACACACATATAGTACACATATGGTGGCTGTAGCTGCAATAAAACAGACCATTTCCACGGTAACAGCAGTAATCTCTGTGCCTCATGCGGCGACAACATCTCGCGTTCCACTTCATTGTTAGATAAAGCCCGCTGCGACGCTCTGAGCACAACCTATATCCTTCTTTATATTTATTAGCATGGCTGGACATGTTTCACTATAAGGTCCGGCGCGACTAACGTTGGCTATACATCGCGCTGGGTGCAGGAGTGGATACATGTGCAAGGCCGGAGCAGACCCATAGATTTCATTTACACACAGGATTAAGGGCTGATAGCTATCGGCCGTTTTATCTCGATGGAGAGGAGGCTATGGTAATGGGAAAGTGCAGAGCTAAGAGCATGTGACCAGATCATGCAAGACCCCTGGAGCGATGGACCTGCTTGCAAATTGTATAAAACGGTATCTGATGGTGATGTAGACGTAGAACTTGCAACGGAACTCTGGTTAGGTAATGCAATTGAGAGACCCATTTTTTTATTTCATTAGGATAAAACATGCAGCTTTCCATCGCTGGGCTTAAGGCTGTTTTTTTCCTGCGCAAACAATTGTATGACCTCCCACCTACACACCTATGTTTATACGGGAGATGTTTTAGCAGATAGTTCCATGCGCTGTGAGCAAATTTCATTACAAAGAACTGTTCGGATTTTAAAAAAAGCACAACATATCACAGAGGCTTCCTGAATAAGATTTTGAAGCTACTGAATGATTTTTATATCCAATTCAAAACACAAAGAAAAAGCAAACCGAACCTTCTATACTAAAAACGCCACCTACTATTTTTGTCTGTAATGCTAGTGATTTTGCATGGTGTTTTTTGGGTTTATTTTGGAGTAAATTGGGGACTCAAAATTGCGCCTGAATGGAGATGAGAGTGAACGGTTGTCTGTCACTGTATGTTTTTCTGTCAGCCTTGCAAGATAATTTAACTAAGGCCCAAGGTTATGCAGGCTCTACTTCCCACAGCGGCTAAATAAGCAGAAAAAACTCAACAATGTTAAGGGTCATATCTGCAAAAGATTGTGCAATATTTCAGCTCATTGTATTCTTTGACGCAAGTTTAAACTATGACATCAATTTTGTTATGAAACTGTTGCATATCTACTACATATTTCAGTATTATCTGTACTGATCATTCCGAATTATTTAAAATAATTCATGTGGCTTTTTGTACACGGCCAAGTCATATGAGTTCACTGTCTCATTTCTATTATAATCACGTGTATTTTTAAGTTTAAAGGTGCACTGTGTCATTTTTCTAGTATAGGATATGTTGCCTGGTAGTTTCCAGGGAGATGTTTTTTGTCCTGTTGTTTTTTTTATTGGATTTTTGGCAAGGATAGCATGAAAAGAACAAAAGTAAAGGAATCAAGAACGAAAACCTGGCTGACACTTCTGTTCTGGTGTTTGGCCAAACTAACCCTCTGCTTGGGCCTGACAGTGTGATTGGTCCTCTGTCTTCTTAATGTCGCCCTGCAGTGAGTAATCTTGGGCTGATTGTGGACTCTACTGGACAAGCACATTAGCTCTGTCATAAAGTCCAGCTTCTTTCAGTTGAGGCTCCTTGCTAAAGTAAAGCCCTACCTTCCATGGGCAGATTTTGAAAAAGCAATCCACTCATTTGTAACTGGCTCCTATTTCATATTGTGTCAATTCAAAATGTTATTGATTATGTTTAAATGTCTGCACTCTATGGGTCCACTCTATTTGAGGGAGTTACTCCAGCCCTATGCTCCACCCAGAGCCCTGAGGTCAGCTGACCAGCTCCTGCTGCTGTGCCCAAAGCCAGCCTCAAGAATTCTATTCTATATTATACTTTTGCATTTATGTCTCCATCTGCTTTTCTTGGAATGTTCCACAGTAGGACATTAATCATATCCATCTTCATGAAGACATGCAAAGGGCACTTCTTCAAGTTCAAGGTCAAGTTACAGGTCAGATCTGTGCCATACATCCTTCCATTGCAAAGAAATTATAGTTTTTGAGGAATAAACAAACCTGCAACTGAATAAATGCCAACTATATAAGTTCAGTGTCGTACTGTGGAACATTTCAAGCAGAGCAATGATATCTCCATGGAGAAAAGCATGTGGCAAACCCGCCCACCAGAAAAGTTACATAGTGCACCTTTAACGCATGTATCTTTCTTTTAGAACAGGTCTTTCTCATTGGTTCTGCCTCTTGAAATCAAACTTAAAGCTTGTGTTACTTAGAGAAAAGCTTTTTTGGAAAGAATATTTCAAAATCTGAACCTGCCTAAAAACCAAAATTTGTGAATTGCTGCTTTTTTTAGTTCCATCTCTCAATCTAATATCACTCAACCTTTTCCAATCTTCCCCCCATGTGGTAGTATTTTTAGCGCAGCGGCTTTGGAAAACGATTAAAGAATGTTGTGTGTTTTTTTTGTTTTTTTAATGTCACAGTTGTCTCTTTGAACATGTATATGCTCTGTTTTTCTTTCAACTTGTGTGTGATCCCATGGCCTAAAGCGAGCGTGTGGCCTAAGTGTGGGTCTGTGTTAATGGCATGTATGAGAGGCCAGATGGCTCGCCCCTTCCAACACGCAGCTAATGCATTCCCTCCTTTTCTCTGGACAGTCTGCCAACTCTAATGACAACTCTGTGTGTTTGTGTGTGTGTGCGTGTGCGTGTGTGTGTGAGAGAAAGAGAGAAAGGAGCAGGCAGGAGGAGGGAAACATGTGAGATGTCTGCCCCCTTGTGGTCACCTCTCAATCTACACAGGAGTAGAATGGGCTGGAGAATGGTGCAATAAAATGATTACAGGCCTATGCCTTTGTGAGCATTAAATGGAAGATATGCCTATTTGTTTAGATCTAATAGCAAATGTGATTATTTGCATTTTATATTGAACGAGTAAACAAAAGTGGAAAATTTTTTGCAACATCTGTTTTTTAAGCTTTCTACCATTTTATAACATTGTTCATTCATCAAAAACATGCCTGAAGAGGTTTTAGATGTCATCCATGCGTGTTTCAGTAATTTAGCGACCTCCCCCTGGCCCTATATGAACCCTCCTTATACTGTTAGCTGTAAGATTCTGTCCAATGCTCCGCCCACAAGCCTACGTCACCCATCCTCCCACACTATAAATATACAAGACCGTGATACAAAACTGTACATAACAACTTGACAAACCTGGTGCAATGTGCAGGAGTTTCATTAGCGGGATGCACGCTGATTGTGTTGTGATGGCGCTCTGATGGGGGTGTGGCTTAGTCTAGAGAGCAAAAGAAGTGTAAAAAACTAAAGCAATACTTATAAAACATGTTAATATGTTGTTTTTGGTGAATATAGCATTTTCAGAACAATAAAAGGCACATGGTGATCTAAGTACCTAGTTGAATATCTGTGTGTGTAGATATTCCTTAAACTTTCACTGCGATAAAGTCACTATTTCACCGAGCTTCTGTCTAAACAGTCTTCGTCCCAATGAGAAAATCATCTCAAAGTTGTTTATAGCAGTCTGAATAAACATGAAATCCAGTCACCACATTTTATTATCTAACCAAGTCATATTTCTTTCACTCTTGGGTTTATGGCACAACATCAAACCCCAGTATCGGCTCCATCCCCACGACTACCTCAGACACAACCTCTGCAGTGAATCAAAAACTTCTCACTAGATAAAAATACAACTCTGGGAATGGGATGACGCAGTGGGATGATTAGCTCTTCCCGTTTTTTCCCGCTTCCATTTTGGACTCTTTTAAAGATGGCACTTTGTGAATGTGGAATGAGTCTTCACAGCACATCTGCACACGCCGTATCATGCCCCCGAGGAGAAAACTGCAGGGGAAGGCGAATATCTCCGTCCCTTTTATGCTCATTCCCTTTAAGAGCTGCAATTAAGATATGTGGGGGCTTTTATTAGTGGGATTTCTTTGCCTATTCATCTATGCGCTTTTGTGACAGTTGCTACTTTGCATAATTCAGTTGCCAGTAACCAATGAGAGAGCGAAGGATTGGGGGGGAAAAAGCCTTGTATCTCGGCAACTAGGTACTGTTGATTAAAATCAGACAATGAAGTACTTGTGCTTGTTTTAATTACTGCTCACTGGTCTATTGTGTGCTCACAGTAGCCCCTCAGATTTGCTTCAGTAACACAAATTTTGAAATGCGGTGGGGGCGTGCAGTGGTACACTAATATTCTGTCTCATCTTGTTCTACCAGATCTCTCCATGGAGTTTCTCTTTCATTTCAAATCGGAAATATTTTCATTCGAAGGCCCTCTTATGAAGTTTGCTCTGATGAAAATCGTATATCAGAGTCCACGTGCACAGTCTAGATTCATCCCGGGTAATATATAAAAGGATATGTAAAATGTAATTAAAGTGGATGTCTTAAGCTAGAAACCAGAAGTGGAGTTAAGTTGCCTCCTAGTTTTTACTGTCAATGGATGGAGAATCTGGAATGTTCCACAGTATGGCATTAAATGTATCTATCTCCACGGAGACATGGGATAACAGTAGCTGAGTTGATCGAGCGTTTGCCCACTGATCCGAAGGCTGGCGGTTCAAATCCCGCTCTCGACATAAACATCATTGGCTGAGCGGTCAGATCCAGCTGGTTGACCCACTGGTTGGCGGCGCGATCCCAGCTCTCACTGATGAATGCTGTTGTTGTTGTTGTGTCACTGGGCATGACACTTAACTCACCTCGCCCTTAGTGTTTGCGTACACTGGTGCATGAATGAATGGGTGAGTGGTTTCTTTAAGGAGGAAAAGCGTGACCATTTACCGTGCTGACGCCACCAGGCCAAGTTACAGATGAGGGTATTTTTCTCGATTTGGTTTCATTTTTCCCACAATTGAATTTAATGGCATATTGTGGAATATCTCAGCTGAAAATGTAATGGTTTTCTTATTAGATTTTGAATTTTGAAACATCTTCTGTGCACACTCAGAGGCTAAATTTGTGTGCAATTCTATTCTTTTCTACCTTACTGTCACTAACCATTCTATGTCCTCTCCCTTTTTTGCAAATATAATATGATGAATGTACCACTGGAAGATAATGTAACAGAAAAGTGGCTCACCCAAAATCCATCAAAACGTAAACCAGCACACATTTTTTCTCTATTTTGTTTTCTCTCTTTGCTAATGCAGCCTCTAATCCTGGGAGTGCCATTATAGATCATAAAAGGATGCTACATGGCATCTCCATGATAGAAAATTACCAACAAGGGGATAGCTCTACACAGTGAGGCATGGATAAAGGGAAGAGTGCTCTATGCTAAAGGGGGAGGGAGACAGATCCAACATTGGGAGAATAAACAAGGGACCGAACAAAAGCCTGGAGCACACAGAGAAGGCACTTGGCTGTAATTAAAATGGCCAAGTTGAAAGGCGGAACCCTATTTCCAATACGGAGCATATGGACACTTTATGAATGCTGCATGTATGGAAGCATGGAAGAGGTGCCAGTGTCAGCGGGTGGCGCCTGTTGCAACTCTGTGTTAAACATGTCAGCCAGAAATCCTGCTGCACAGCCCTGAGGGAGAAGTTTCAGAGCCAGTTTTACATTTGCCAGAGAGCATTGAAAGCAAATAGTTGAATGTAATGTAGCCAGTTTTGTGTTCATTTTGGGACACATTGGGAACGAATGGCCAGCATGTACAACAATGGCAGTGCGCAACTCCCCTGGACCCTGATATGGAATTGGTCATTCATGGGGTTTTATTACTGGATGCCACACAGCCCAACACATTTTGAAGTCAATATGTTTCATATTATAGGGATTGTTAGCATGATGATTGAGGGGGGTTATGTTTGCTGTAATCTGTTAGTTATGTGTCCTATGTTTTCTTCCACTTCACCGTAGTGGATGGTCCTTAGCCTGTTTTCAGTGTTGGAACGTAACGAAGTAAAAGTAGGAAAGTACTATGCTTAAGTACATATTTTAGGTATCTGTACTTTACTTAAGTACATTTTAAAGTGGGTACTTTTGACTTTACTTCACTACATTTGAGAGAAGGTATCTGTACTTTCTACTCCACTACATTTTTGAACTGGACTGAAAAGTAAAAGTATTTTCTATTATTGTTTGAGACCTGCTGAAAAAGCCAAGAGGGTTATTTTTAGCATGATCGTAGTTTGAATAAAATCAGCACAAATCTTTATCAACACATTTGAAGCTTTAAAAAAATCTGCAAGAAATACTCTTACTTTTTACTCTTTAAGTACATTTTAAGTGCTTTAATTTTACTTACTTTTTATTTTTTCTACAATTTTTTCAGGTGATACTTTTACTTTTACTTGAGTATTTTTTTTTTGCTCCAGTATCTGTACTTTTACTTAAGTAACAAAATGGAGTACTTCTTCAACCGCTGCCTATTTTAATCCGGCCCTCCACATGTTTGTGATGGTTTATAATAACTTGTAATCATATAATTATAATATAATCCATTGTAATCATTATTATAGCTTATTAATAGACCACAGTAGCTTCTACTTTACAGAAATTTGCCTATGAGCATTTGTTACACTAATAATTGCGTTGGTCAAGCTCTCCGCCACATTCCTGGATTCTAAAAATATATAAATCACAACCTTGTTTTAATACATTGTTCCGGCTTTTTACACTTAGGGCCCTAGCAACTAGTCTTTTGACACCTTATGGACTTTAAAAACATGGAGGAGCAGTATGGATTACCACTTGTTGACACTAATGAGTAGCCTGGAGTTTGTAATACTGAAACATGAGTGATTCACGTAAAATATAGACAGCAGTTTTGCATATAGTAAGACCCTAACATACCTTTATCCATATCCACCATTATTCAAGTCATTACTACCTGCATGACGGAACAAGCTGCTCTTCACTATTCCCTGAAGACTGCGATAATTGGACAGAGTTAAAACGAATGCTTCCTCCTCACTTTGAACTCTGCCCTTGTGAGGTCAGCCATGTCAGACCAGCTCCCCAGTATAAAAACACAGTCTTTCATGTTAGACTCAGCGGTCAGAAGGGCCCGAGCGAACTCCGATGCTTATCTTTGATCGTCACATCAAATGACTCCAGTGCAACAGCGTCTGAGGAGATGCACTGTTCTGAAGGACTGCTGGATTGTACTAAACGCAAATGGACAGTCACAAGGTTTTCCAAGAATCTACGCCAATAAATGTGCAATATGATGTCTGGTGCATACTGTAATAGCAGAGGTTTTTAGTTTAAAGGTGCTATATTACACAAAATTGACTCTCTTGAGCTTTAAGCCATTTTATAATGTTGTTACCTCCTCAAAAACATACCTGGAGCTGTGTTTTGTTTCATTCACACATGTTTGAGTAACACTTTATTATTAGTCTGTCTACATCTTCAAAGCTCAAAATGCGCCGTTCCGCTTTGTGATGTCATGTAGTGGTTGTTTTCAGGTTAACAGCTACAATTTACCTTTTGTTCAGTAGAGATTGGCAATTCCAGGGCTGAAATCATCCAAATGATTCTAGTGAAGGTGTGTGGCGTTTAAAAACACAGTGGAGCACTTTCTGTATTACCGCATAACATCACAAAGTGGAACAGAGTGTTTTCGGTTTGAGAGAAAAAACCTGCATATTTAGGCTGAGTTTATGTGTTAAACATGTGTGAATGAAGCAAAACACAACTCCAGGTCTGTTTGTGATGAGGAAATATTATAACATTTAAAGTGGAACTAAACAGGAAAATAAACATTTTTGCTACTAAATTGTGTATATGGTGTTTGAATAGCATTGACTTCTGTTCCTAGTCATTTTTTGGCAGTATTAGTTTTTAGTGCAAACTAGGTATATTTGCAGCTTTGTGGTAAAAAAAAAAAAAAGTATATATATAAAAATGGCTGGCTCCGTGGTCTCTGTCAATATCAGGTGTTTGGTGACATCACTGGGTGTTTCTGATTACAAACACCTGGCTGCAGGGGCGGAGTTTAAAGTATGGATACCTGTCACAATCTCAGTGTTCTTTATACCTCCAGACCCCGCCCCTCCTCGCCCTCACTGTCATGTTTACTACCTCCACGTACTGGCCAAGTTTAGCAGCTCTGTTTGAAATGTGGTTGTGGGCGGAGTTTAGGTGTTTAGTCCCACTTTAAACATACATATTTGTGGAAATACACTTGGAGTGTTTCAGGTCAACACATTTTGCATGATTTAAGCAAACAGTGAAGATGAACATTGGTTAATTACTGCATAAAGTACCGTATTTTCTGGACTATAAGTCGCACTTTTTTTCATAGTTTGGCCGGGGGTGCGACTTATACTCAGATGCGACTTATATGTGAAATATGTTTGGGGTTTTTTCTTCATTATTATGCATTTTTTGGCTGGTGCGACTTATACTCCGGTGCGACTTATACTCCAGAAAATACGGTAAAACTATGTATGAGCTGCGATGTGGTGCCAAATCCACGTGTGAAACTGATGTCTCTTAGAAAAGTTCATCTTTAAACCCAGAAAAGTTCATCTTTAAACCCAGGTGCTTGAAAATAGTGAAGTGAAGGAAGTGATTCATTTTACATTACAAATAGAAATGAACAAAATGTACTGTGATTTTTTTCTGGCAGCCACATAGCACTTTTGCTGAAATTGAAGATCAAGTTCCGTATAAAACAGCATTCTTTTTATGCCACATCAGTAACCGAAACCTATACACCAACTCAACTGCACATACACTGCGTTTCGGATCGTCTTTCAGTTCCTCTCAGCGTGCCGCCTTTTCTCCTCTGTCATTTCCGGATCGCGCAGCACTTTCCATAAGCTTTACCTCTATTGTCAAGAACGTTTTTTGCGTGATTACACCTTACCACATCTGACAACAGGGAGTGCGCATACATAGTAAACGCGGGACTCAAATCATCAACCCAGCAGGCGAGCCAACACCCAACTGAGGACGAGACTTGTATCTTTTCCCATTACATTTCATCTTCTTGGAGTTTCAAAACACTCCTTTGAACCCGCTATCACTAATATGCTCAATAGACATCTTTTGTGAGGCGTTGCAGTTATTTCAGTTTCTCTGTTCCAAAAAGATAGTCGGTGGCAAAGGCTGGCACGGCTCCGGTATCTTTTTGTGCTTCTTTTACTTGGTAATTATGCAAAATAATTCTTCTTTGTTTTGGCTACACTCTACACTGCGTCCAGTTTATAATTAATTGGTAGCGTGAAGGACTCGGCCAATTTAAACCCACTGGGGAGGGGTTATAGGGGCTTGTTTTATTGGCTAGTGGCAGGTCCGGAGCGGTAGGAGAGAGGAGCATCTGAATTAGATTAGATTTAATTAAGGCGTGGGCCCCGTCTCCGACTACGCACTACTGTTACATATCAATGGGCTGTGTGCCAGGACGCCTCTTGTTGTGGATTCAAAGTGTGCGCTGCTAAATATTCCCCCAGGCCTTGAAGGTCAGGGACTCAAAGAGGAACATGGGGCGTAGCGTCTCA
>KN472842.1:143690-155396 GCA_000787095.1 Periophthalmodon schlosseri
AAAGGGGTTAAGTGACTGTCTGAATGTGTCTGTAGCGTAGCGAGTTTCACTTTAAGGTCTTATATTACGCAAAATTGACTCTCTTGAGATTTAAGTCGTGTTATAATGTTGTTACCTCCTCAAAAACATACCTGAGGTTGCTATTGTAGGCCAGGCTATTCGTCAGTGTTCGCTTGAGAAGGTATAATCATACATGGTCCAATCAGAGCACTGTATTCTGAACACTTCGAGTACTTTCACGCAGAGGTAAATTATAATGTAAAGACGCAGCATAAGATTAAAAACAGCTTTATGTTTGTTTCACCGTTTGTTCTGCATTTCCTGTCACTAAACGGAGGAGGAAAAATCACACCTACGCTCACCACAAGAGCTGGGTTTTCTATTTTTCTCACTAATTATGTGCTGTTTGAAGCCTAAATTGTGTGATCAAATACTGCAACTCCTTTGATTTGAGGAAAATAAATGTATTCTGAATACCGCCAAATGAAAAAGTAACTGTAGCGAAATACAGTTACTCAAAATTAGTATTCTGAATGTGTATTTTCAGTACATGTATTCAGTTACTTCCCAATATCCCAAGATAATACAGGAATACTCAAGCAGATATGAGTATATGTATAAATTATAACAGTTTTTAGATTATACTGGAGAGATCTGGCGAAAGGAGGGAGAAAATGGTACATTGTCAGTTACTGTTTAATTATAACCAATTTAATCCATAACCAACATGATATTTACTGTCATATTATTTGATACAAAGCAAAAATCCATAACTTTCACTTGGGTTTATTTCTCTCCGAGCTTTCAAGGTCCTGGCTTGTACACGCCACAGTAATCCCTCCATTGGGCTAAACCTGATATCCCCCAGGAGCCGTGAGACTCAAAATGCTTCAGAAATGTCTCTAATGCTGAGCGGCCATGCTTTTTTCTGGAAAGTCTAACTCTTACAGATACCAGTATACAGCCTATTGATCGCACTCTCTGAAAGCACTTAGGAGGACGTTTTCTGGCAGGCTTTTTCTGGGCAGTATCCTCAAATGTTGTTTCTTATAGATACGAGTCTTTATGAAGCTGTAGATAAATTGTAAATGCATTTTCTTTTTGAGCTTTCCGCCGTGTTACAATGCTGTTACCTCCTCAAAAACACACCTGGAGTCGTGTTTTGTTTCATTCACACATGTTTGAGTAATCCTGGTTTCTTAGGCTGTCCACATCTCCAAAGCTCAAATTGCTCTGTTCCACCTTGTGATGTCATCTGGTGGTAGTTTTCAAGTTAACGGCTTCCTTTTACCTTTAGGTCAGTAGAGATGGGCAGTTCCAGGGCTGAAATGATCCACATGACTCTAGTGAAGCTGTATGGAGTTTAAAAACACAATGGAGTGCTTCCTGTATTACCACATGACATCACAAGGTGGAACAGAGTGTTTTCTGTTTGAGAGAAAAACTCAGCCTAAATATACAGGGTTTGTGTGTTAAACGTGTGAGTGGACAAAACAACTCTAGGTGTGTTTTTGATGAGGAAACAACATTATAACAGATCAGAAAACAGCGTAATAAAGCTAAAGCCTTTAAAGCTACCCTGTGTAACTTTTCTGGTTGGTTATTGCTTTGCCTGGAATGACCACAGTATGACATTTAACCGACTTGACTTGTAACTTGGCCCGTGCGGCGTCTCCTGCTTATTACCATGGAGATAGATAAATTTAATGCCATGCTGTGACACATTCCAGGCAAATCACCATGGAGATAATCAGAAAAGTTATATTTTGCACTTTTATACCAAAACACCCCGACATACCTACAGTAAAGTCACATTTTGTTTCACTTATATAAACCTGCATTCTCCGGCTCTGTGTTTCTGGGAACAGTCAAATCTGTCTCTTTAGTTGGATAATTATTTTAAATGACTTCGAAAAAACATAATGTTCCCCCTTTAAGCAGAAACATATAAAGCCAAAAACAGAAATACAGAGAGGATCCAGATCATTTTGAACTTTTACGAGGCAAGCAGAGAGTTGATGTTTACAGGCCCCTGAAGCATTGCTGTAATTTGAGTTGTACTTTTATGTTTCGCGTTCCTCATTAGCACAGACTCACTGCAGCGTTTTAATAAATAGCAGCTCCCCGCTTTGTCAGTGCTCCGCCTCCTTAACCCTTACACTGCCACGAGGAGGGAATGAAACCTCGGAATGGGAAAGAATATGTTTTTTTGAATTCGCAGTTATAGCATCAGTATTATAACGGTTTATGTGTCGTCGTTAATGGTTCTATTCATTAGTTACTGGTCTGTTTTGGGGACTGGCTCGTATGAGTTTAAACTGCTGTTGTTTTGCTCTTGTTTTGACGTGGGTTACGGCCATAGATTGTACAAAGAAGTGGATTAAGTGAGTGTGACGTCACCCACAGCGTTCGGCTCCAGTCAGATGAAGCTCATCGAGGCTCGGGCAGTTACAGGGGCGAATTTGAAGCTGTGTCCATTTAAATATACAGTCTATGGTTACGACCTACGGTAGCCCTTGTGTTCAGAAAATAAACAACCAGAAGAAATTTGCCGTGTTTCCATACACCGGAACGCTACAGTATTTTACTTTTTATAACCTGAAGTAATGCATATGATTCTCTCAGATGGGGAGTAAGAGTCAGTTTTCTATTTAATTTATAGTAAAAGCTAAAAGTTAAATCTGTCAACCGGACAAAAGGTTGTAAGAGTGACAGATTTAACTTTTAGCTTTTACTATGGATCAGACCTGGACGACTGAGGGATCATATAGATATTTAATTTATAATGAATTTCTTACATTGTATTCTCATAAGAAATACCTCAAAGGCAAATTCACAAATGTTGAACCTGATCTGATTTCGTTCAGTGGCTGGACCAAAGAACTTCAAAAATCATTTTAAAAAACAAATGCCTCCCAAATATGATTGGCAGAAAGAATATTGTGATGTAATCTGAAACAGTTGGACGCGTTGTATTCTCAAGGATACTGAGAATTAACAATCGCAGCCTGAATTAATAAAACACAAAGTATGTTTCTGAAGTGAAAACATTATAAAACTCGTAAAATCTCAAAATAGTTTAAGTTGAATTAAATATGCTTTAACATTTTGCCTGCTTGTTATAGTGAGTGAAGTTATGCGGCTGTAGCTCGTTGCTGCACACTGGGATCTCATCTCCATAGCATGTTCCGAATGTTCCTATGCTGTAAACAGTGAAACGCATTTACATGTTGTGTACCGTCTCCCCTGATTGAAATTCTCCCACTGTGCATCGCCAGTCAGCACAAATGTTTAAGTGCTATCCCCCGCTCCCATCTGGAATAATAAGCGCCGCCTTGGAGTCAGTGGTGCCTTCTCTCGGCTCACACATCCGCGTACTGTTTTTACGGCGCAGCTTGCCATCATCACGGCTGTCCCCGGGCCCTTCCTGTGACAAACATGGTAATCCGCCCCAGCCCCTGGTCGCTACTCCGCCTCCTCTCATCTCCAACCAAACAGCACTTGTCGCATTTTATCTCAATCGGCTGCAAACCGTTCTGGCCTCATACGGAATTATTTAGCCCCCGCTGTCTCCGTCGCTCCGGCTCCTTTGTGTTAAAAGTGGTGGGCCTTGTTAAAACGCAGAGGTCCCATAAGTAACCTCCGCCCCGTGCAGTTGTTGAGTAAAGTGCCTCCGCTCCTGTGCTCTCATCTCGGAGCAGCTGTGTGTGTTAAATCAAAGCACACTTCTCCAAAATGAACCTGAAAACTATTTATTATGGAGTGTTTATGTCTTTCACCAGCTCCTCCATCTTCATTCCAATCTCATTCCAGTGCAACAACTCATCCTCCCATCTTCCCTCCGCTGCAATTCTCTCTAAATTATGATGGCTTCACGCGTGTGTTTAGATTAAAGGCCCCGTACCACAGTCTGAACTTTGATTGAGGAACACGGTCAAGTTTGAAATGTTAACTCTGCCTATTTAGTTTTTATTGCACCGTGAGAGAAATGGCGAAAGGAAAACTTCATTCTGTCAATTGGACAAATGTTTTAGAGTGAAGACGTTCTGCCACTCATCTTCACTCTAAAACTTTTGTCCAGTTGACAGAATTGAAACTTTCTTTCGCTATGGATCATACCTGGACGACTGAGGGATTACACAGAGACATTATAGTCCCCAGGCAATGCTAGGACTGCAAATGTAAAGGTCCTATATTACACAAAATGATTCTTATGAGCTTTAAGCCATGTTAAAATGTTATTATTTGTCAAAAACATACCTGGAGTTGTGTTTTGTTTCATTCACACATGTTTGAGTAACACTTTATTATCAGTCTGTCTACATCTCCAAAGCTCAAAGCGCTTCTGTTGCGTTTGTGATGTCATAAAGCAGTAGTTTTAAACGTGACAGCTACAGTTTACCTTTTGTTTAGCAGAGATTGGCAATTTCAGGGCTGAAATTGTCCAAATGATTCTAGCGAAGTTGTATGAACTTTAAAAACACATGACATCACAAAGTGGAACAGAGTTTTTTTTTTTAGTTTGAGAGAAGAACTCACTAAATATGCAGGGTTTGTGTGTTAAACTCAAGGTGTGTTTGTGATGAGGAAACATTATAACATAGATCAGAAAATAGCGTAATATGGCCCTTTAACAACATGGTTATTTTTTAAGGACAAACACTGAAATGGCAAAGCTGACTGAAATGTGCATTTAAACAATAATCCAAAGATTGGTTCAGTTATTGTGCAGTCAGAGCTAAACACCTTACCTGGTCTGTATGAAATAGATTCCCAGCACCGACTAATTAATGTGACAAATTATGGTACAGTGGAGTAATTTCTTATCAGTAAATAGCTGGTGGCACTACAAATTACTACACAGTTATGTAGACTGCAATGGCCTCTTTTTTAAATCACCAGCGCTTTTCTACCTTTTTAGGCACTCAAAGCATCAAGGAACTACTCCCCCATTCACACACAGACACTGAGGGCGAGGTCAAGTATCTTGCCCAAGGACACAAGGGTGAGGTCAAGTATCTTGCCCAAGGACACAACAACAGTATTCATCTGTGGGAGCTGGAATTGCACTGCCAACCTGTGGGTCGGTGGATCTGACCGCTCAACCAATAACGTTTATGTCGGGAGCGGGATTTGAACCGCCGGCCTTCGGATCAGAGCACGGGCACTCGCCCAACTGAGCTGCAGCAGCCCCGAGAGTAACTAATAACTACAGATGTCTAATTAGGGCCAAATTAAGCGAAACTCAGTGACCATTTTGAATTAAAATGACTGCGCCTCAAAGGACTTTTTGTTACACCTGCCCAGTGAATCCATCAGCGCTGTGCATTTGAATGGACTAAATGCTCAATATAATAGAACCTGGTAATTGCTAACAGCCGCGTAAACACAACATGACAGTTGAATATGAATAATGTAAAATAATACAATAAGGTAGAGCATCTCATAACTAGATGCTTGGTGGTTTGATCTCTGCTTCAATCAGTCTATAATGTCACCATGTCGTTGGGCAAGACACTAGGCTGGTCACTCGATTGTGGACACATAATTTAACGTACCCCTTTTGATTTTCTTTCTTTCAGAGGCTCCGGGACAGGACTTTGTGACTCTGGACTACCGCCTGCGCTACTACCCCAGCATCACGTACGCAGTCATCGGCAGTGCGGTCATCTTCGTCCTGGTTGTGGCTCTACTCGCTCTGGTTCTTCATCACCAGAGGAAGAGGAGCGTGTTGCTTCCCAGAGGAGTACGAGGCAGCTCCCATCACCACCAGCCCTTGCTCCTGTCCCGTCTGGTGATCTTGGACCGCATGTCCCCCAGCGGCAGTGCAGCCGTGGGCCAGTACAGCTCCACGCCCCAGGCCCTGCAGCTGCTGTCAGGGACGCTTTACCCATCAGGCATCTCACTGGACTCTCCTCCGTCGTACTCGCAGGCTGTTCTGGACGCCAGGTGACTGTAGTGATAGAATGTTGCGAGTTAAAGTTGTCAGTTGGCATACATCTAGATCAACTGTTAAGACTCAGCTTGACTCGGGTCAGGGAAGTAACAAAAACCAAGATGGAAAACGGTAAATTAAAGAAGTAATTTAATGAGCAGGGATGTAAAGGTGTAAACAAAACAAAAGGGGTCGAAAATATTTAAACAGAAGGTACCTTGCAAGGTTTTAAACAAGAGTAACAAAGGTAAAGTTTAACTAAGACGCAAATTTTACAGTAACATAACAAAATCTTGACGAGCAAACACAGAGTCAGTACTGACGGCCAAGTGTCTCAAAACACAGAGTCACTACCACCGACATGACAAAAGAGACACACGATTATGGCAGACTGGCCACACACAGGCCAGCAGCCCCGAACAGGTGTCCTGAATCTTCTTAAATGGGGGGGAGGCGGCTGCAGGTGGGCCCCAGGATTGGCCAGGCTGAGAAATCGTCCTCCAATCATCAGCGAGGGCTCACGCAGCCAGGATTTCATGGGGGAAAGGGAACAGATTCAGAGACACACACGAAACATAATAGACACATATGAACAAAGAAAAGAACTTAAGGCCTCGCGCCGTAACACCAACATTTCACACCAAAACTAATAAATGGTATGAATCGATTAATAAACTAATACAGGACTATACCTAGGACTAACTTTAAACTTTATTTAGCAGGCAAAACCAGAAAAAACAGACTAAACCACAGACTGATGTAGGTTTAAAAGTGCACTATGAACTTTTCAGGCCTGCTTGTCTCTGTGGAGATGTTATTGCTTTCTCTTGAATGCTCCACAGCATGGTATTAAACTTATACTTTGTCATGGAGACATACAGTTGATGTCACTGAGACAATTTACAGGTTAAGGCTGAGGACAGGCGAGTCTGTTCAGTGTAAGAATAAATGCTTTTTTTTTTTTTTAGATTTTTTTTTGCGACCTGTTAATGTTAATGCAAGATATGTACTTGGTGCCATGCCATAGAACCTTCTGGGCATCTCCATGGAGACAAGCAGGTGCCAGACCCTCCACTTGAGAAGTTACATAGAATCAAGAATCAATACATAAAAATATACTAGAAGGTACAATCATATGTCTTTGTGCTGCTTTGCATCAGTGAAGATGAAAAAATCGCTTGCAGTAGCTACAGGAACAATGCAGCCTGTAACTAATACACTGTAATTATACCATGAGTACAGTTTTTAATGGCTCGGCCCCGTTCACAGTAATGACTCCACTCTCAAATCCGACCTAAAGTGCAAACTGTGCAATAGCTCTGACGCACACCATTATGTATCTTCTTCTATAGATGTGCTTTTGCAGCCAGCAGTCAATAGGTCCTTTTAAACCCATTTATTTTTCCTTCACATAATAGGATGAAGCTATTAAACATGTTGATGTTCTTTATAATGGTTTTCTATTTTTAACTAAAATGAGCCTTGATTACAACTGCAAATGGCACTATTTACACACAATAGAATATGAAAAGTACCATTAACCGTGAATACAAAGGCCACAGTGTTGCAAACATCAAACTGAATTGAAAATATTACTTTGAAATTAAAAAAGTCTCTTTCTTGCCCATAGCCGACCCCCATGGTTCGACCTGCCCCCTCCTCCGTACAACCCAGACGGAGACGTGCCATCGGAGAGTGAGCTTCCCCGATATGAGGCCCCACGAGACCCCAGCTCATCCCCGCAGTCTGTCCCGTGCCCATCCAGGACAGTCTGCATGCCCACAGATACAAGGACTGACTCCAGACCCCTCCAAGAGGCCCAGCAGCCATAGACCTTGTAAATAAATACACAAAAACATATGCTGGACTGAGGACCATAGACTGGGCGTAGTGGAACAACTAGAAAATGACTGAGATGAATGAGTGAATTTATCGTATGGCTGTAAGAAGCACTGGACAAGCTCAATATGCAAGACTGAAGTGGTGTGATGGTGCCCTCTTCTGGAGAAAAGGCAGAATTACAAGACACCTACAGAAACATGTTTCTTACACATTTCATTATTCTTCCTTGAACATTTGAGTAGCATAGTACTATGTAAAGTGTATGGAGAAATGCTGATATTTAAGAAAAGTCTAGTAGAAACTGTAATGAATACAAAAAACAAAACAAAAAAAACAAAACACCAGTCCTTTACAGAAGAAAGTAGCCAATATGACAAGAGACTGAATTTACATATTTGTTCCATAATTATGTCACTATTTCTTCATCGTGGTTCAGATACAGCAATACTTTAGTCAGCATTTCTTCATGTTTTTGGATGGATGTGATTATACAAGAATGTTATCTTGATATAAATCTGTCAGTGTAAATTCTGTGTTGAATTATAAGAGAGTGCTGTAAAACATTGTAGAACAAATTATACTATTATAGCCTAATTAGAATAAGCTCATATTTCTGTATTGATGTGTCTCTCTTTTCTGTGAGTGATTTATACCAGATGTTACTTATTCAAATTTGTATATGGTTATCCTTAGCCCTCTTTGACTGGCACAGACCAAGTATTTGCCGTTTTGTAACACTTTGAGGTACAAGAGCAGCTTATGTTGAAATACATATCAGTTTATACCTTTAGGTACTGAACTAAATCCTTTTAAATGCTATGTCAACATTAGGGGATATGTTTTGTTAAAAATGCTCCAAATGCTCAAATTTTGTTTGCAAATGTTATACGCAAACCAATTTAAATGTGCCTTTTCTTTATACCAACAGCTTCTTAGAAGAGTCAAGTGAACATACTGTTGTTGTAGGATTATATCTACAAACACGTCACTTTACTGACCTCTTGTGGTTGTAGTTAGTATCTTATTTTTGACTACAGTCAGGTAGACAGTCTTTTCACTTACAGATACATTTGTGCGTATTATCTATTACCATTCCTTTAGTCTGCATTGTATTGGCCACAAACAATTACATTTGTAGAAGACATTTGATATGTAAATGTATGTACTGGTTTAACCTCAAGTGCCTTCATTTTGATGGATACTTTTTTCAGGAAATTTGGTATGTTCTACTTTTGTCTTTTACAACCACTGACTTGTAGTGTTTATTTCCCTGTGCAGCCTTGAGAGTATAGTATACTGACTGATGCCTACACCTGAAGGAACTGTTTTTGAGACTGTTTTTGTTCAACACTGTAAATAGAAGCTAGCGTGCGGGTAAAGAGATGTATTTAATAGAATGAATGTGTATCGATGTAAATATGATTTTATAGTAGTGAGCTGTTTCTGCTAAACAATCACACCAAAGATAATCATGTCCGATCATTTCACTGCGTCACAGTTTTCATATCATCTCTTTAGCTGTAGAACTGGAAAACAGCACGAGGACCTGTTTTGCTCTGTCAAAACATGCAATAATTTTCTCCAAAGTATCAATGTTCAAAGTGTCTGTATTGTACATTTAAAGTAATATAAAAGTATTCATCTATCGTTTGTCCATGTGTTTCATTTGTGGAGAAGATGTGTGTGTGTGTGTGTGTGTGTGTTTACAGTAAAGCCTCCAGTGAATAGTATTTGATTTATTGATTTAATGTATATATTCTAGCACCTCCCAAGATACTGGTACTAAAAGTGCTTCACAATGCATTATTCATTCGCCTCTATTAAACTATTCAAACTGCTTTGTGGTAGTTTGTTACTTCTATAACTATACCTGCCAGTGTCGTAGCTGAAGTGTCTTGCCAAAGGACACAACAACCGTTTCCATCACTGGTCAGCGTGGGAATTGTGTTGAGAAAAATAATATATAGTTGCGTAGTTATCCTATTTCTTTTCATAAAGTGGGGTTTGTGTTCAGTTTTCTAAGTCTATCCACATAAATTCTCACATAAATTGCACATATATTTGGCACATTTTTCAAGTTAATAACAACCTCCAAGTAGTTCAATCGCCACATCATGTTCCATGGGGGTAAAAACTAAATCTATTCACAAAAATACGAGGTGAAATCACTCTCATTTGCTATTTCTATTTATTCTACATATTTTTCACTTTGCATTTTGCTTTTTGTTGCAATCCAAAATCCGGATTCCCAAAGGTCCCGGATGTTTACGTTCAAATTTACCGTTACCGTAGCTGCAGTTTCAATTTTCACCTGCAGATGTCACCCTTCCCCCACTGAATGAAGCGCACCTCTTTGAATTACCCTGCTAGAACCACACCAATTCATGTAAGACATATTTTCTTCATGCATTCATCGTCAGTTTCATCACCCACGTTCAGGCTTCCGTTCTCTATCTCTATAACAAATGTCTTCCAAGTTAAACGCAATAACCTTTTGGCTCGCCCCTCCCACCCTAATATCCGCACGACATTACAATCCATCAGATACCGTTAGATACCATCTTAGTGGCCTTCTCCTCATCACTCTACCTGTCCGCTCTCCCCACCGCGGCATTGTAGCACCCACCAGTCTTTTATGACACCCACCCCCGCCCCCACCCACTGTGTATTGGTGGGTGCCCCTCGCTCCTCTCCTTCATCTCAGTTCTGACGCGGAGGCCCGTGTTTGCTTAGCCAGGGCCCTTCACTATACAGGGTTTTAATTAAAAGGCTGCACGCTCCGCACTTTGTCTCTCTCATGCCAGATGGTGGACTGCTGATTATTTGGAAATTGGCGTATTATATAAAGCAATGAATTGAGTGTGGTCACCAGTTCAGATTTGCATATTTGAAGTTATTTGAGCTTAACCACATGAGCTGTATGGTAATGGAACCGCCACCTAATGCAGACCCCCGGGGACCCCCACTGCAAAATGAAATCTACAATAAAATCTGTAATAATTTTATATTGATTTAACTTCAGTATCATTTAATTGTGTTTATTCTATGTTTTTTCAAACTCATCTCAAACCTCCAGCTCCGTGTCTCGACCCCAACTTTGGGAACCACTGCTCAATTTCCAAGAGCAACAGGTCTGCTCATAAAATGCTTTTGTCTACACTAGTCATAAATGTTTAAGGTCTGTAGCTGTGGCCTGTGTAGATCTTTATAAGTCTGTGGTTTTAGCGATAAAGATAAACTTCTCAGATCTTTGGATTTCCTCATATTTGTTTTTACCAATACAGTCACGTTGTAGAATTACTCAACTTTCCTCTCAATATTGCAAATGAAAATACGTTTCCAGAAACATTGGCACCACAGGTTGCTAGTTTTATTCCCCCACGTCGTTATCCATTGTTGTGTCCTTGGGCAAAACACTCCTGACATTGCTTGAATGAACTGACTTCGTGTGATTGTGTAATGTCACAGAAATGTCACAGAAAAAAAAATCCAAAGACCCAAGACAATTGTAGCTGTTAAATGCAGTTTAGTTGAAGTAAATATTAATAGTTTAAACCAATGGTGTCCAAACTGTTGTCCAGGTAATTCTGTCATCATCATAACCTCAACAACATCTCATAACATTGTGATATAGACTTGAAAGTAATGTCCCAAACTGTATTAAAGGTATAGTGGCTCTGCTAAAGCTTTGTGAAAATCATCCATCTTAATGTCACACTGTGTTACTGGTCTGTGGCGCTTTAAGAACTCCCCTGGTTTACATATTATAATGCTCTGTAATGCACCTGTCATTTCTTTAATTGTTGCTTATTTCCTTCTGACATATGCACTTTTCCTTGTGTATTTATTACAGTCCTTCTCACATTCCTCAGAGATGTGGTGGTTGTGGTTTACATGCAGAATTCGGCCTCTGCTTTCAAATTGCCGGA
>KN472842.1:155457-165841 GCA_000787095.1 Periophthalmodon schlosseri
TCTTTCCCCCGCCCTTCGTTTCATTACAGGTGATGTATTTCTCTATGGAAAAGTGGGTTTGCCATCACTGTCTATTAGAAGAGAATGAAATTTGAATGAAATGTACTTATAAGGGACTGCTTCATAGACTGCCGGACATGACTGTGTAAGGCTAAGGACTGACCACACCAGAAATGAGATGGGGAAAAAGGGCTTTTGGCTGTTTTGCTTCACAAAAACAAAATACATTTCAAGTTCAAGCTAAATTGGATACTTTGGTGCCACAATCGCAATTTAATAATCTGGTAACGAACCTTTATACACACACCTGCACCTGTTTTTAATGTTTTATATGGACTTACATACGTATTTGTTTTGTTTGTTTTCTGTTTACATTGTATTTTGAACAGGACACCCATGAAAAAGCGAGTCTAAGTGCTCACATTGGGTCCCCTGTATAATTAAAGATAACGAAAATAACTTTTTACTTCAACTTCACACTGATATTTTGAAGCAGAAGCAAAACTCGTATATTTTGGTCCTCTCTGCCACTTCTGCTCACATTACATATTCTTTTGCCCGCAGTCTCTCAAGTTTATCCCCTCTCACTTGTCTGCTCCTTACACCTCAATAACTCCCTCTCAGTCCATCGCTCAGTGCAGTGCAGATAAGACCGGCTGCTTTCACATTGTAATGCCCTGCTCCCCGTGCGTTAGGAGGGCGTATTGTTAGCCCCCGAGCCGCTATGGAGGAGATCTGCCCCGTCTCTGGACCCCCCCCGCGGCCTTATCAGATGAGGGGACAGGAGATGACGGGTCGGGGTGGCAGAATGGAACAGCTGTCCTGAGTCACGCGTGCGGGGACCAAAACACGGAGGGGCCAGACGAAGCAGGCACGGTGGGAATCTCCTCCTCCAAAAGAAATCCACAAACAGAGACGGGCTTCTAGTGTTTTATCAGCCAGCCACCAGGGTCTGGGCACATAATCACATACACGCAGCAGAGAGAGAGAAAGGAGAGGAGAGAGGGAGAAGGGGAACAATCGGACTTTAAATGTAATCTATGACAGGAAGGTTTGACAAACACACATTTCCATACAGCCGTCTTTACATAACATTAGGTCGACAAGCAAAAACGGATGGAGAGGTTGTAGGTTATATTGTAGAGATTTGTTGAAAGCTCTTTAATATATGAATCAACCAGGTCTTGTAAAAAAAAATCCGCTCCAAATCTCAGATTTCTAAAGTTTTTTTCCTGTTTGTATTCTTAAGAGTGCAAGTGCACCATGTAAATTTTTAGGCACAAAAATAAATAAATGAAAATAAAACCATGTTTTTCTATTTCGGTTATGTTTACTGCACTGAAAAACATGCATGTTTTTTATTTATTTATTTAGTGTATTAATTTAATTTAAGTTGATTGATTGATTGATTGATTATTTATTTTACTTTATTTTATGTATTTATTTATTTATTTATTCATTCATTCATTTCTATCTTGCATCTCCACAAACCTGACTCTTATGGGGGCTCCTCCTGCTTGTTTCCATAGAAATGTTGTTTTTTTGGCTGTAATTTTCCACAGTATGGCATAAAACATAACTATGAGGTACGGTTTTAACTTTCGATTTCCATGCAGGTGACGTGCCGCCTTCAGAAAAGTATGCGGCGTTGCTTTTGAAAACATGCAATTTGGTTCTAAAGGTGACCCAAAAGTTTACAACTCCAGACACGTAAATAAAACTAGATGAAAAAAAAGGAGTTAACTTTGTCTTTAACATTATTATTTAAAGGCCCCATATTACGTTATTTTTGGAGCTATAGATATACTAATAATAAAGGGTTACACAACTCCAGGTATGTTTTTGATGAGGTAACAAAGTTCTAACATGGCTAAAAGTTCATAAGAGTCAGTTTTGCATAATATAGCACCTTTAACATTTCAAGAAGCGCTGATGGTTGATTAGTTGATTAGGCTAATAATTGATTAACTAATACCCATAATGTTAAATGCTGTTTGCCTCAGCCCCATATTTTTGAAGCAGATGCCCGCAACCAAATAGACAGACAAGTCATTAAAATACAGTTTGTGTATTATTCTGAAAGGACATGTTTACTTGCATCTGTTCCTATTGTGATGTTAGGTCTGTTTGTCATCCAGCGTTTAAACTGAAGCTCCTAACCAAACCCACTGGGCCTCCAAAACCCAAGCTCAAACACTGCAGCCCAAATTAACAGTTTTTTTGTGTATTGTGGTTCATATTATGCTTTGTCCCTATAAATAAATATTGTTTTGAAGGCCAGTAACAAACAGTATTTGTCCTGTAGATCTGGAAACAAGTTAGAATCAACAGCACCCAAATACTAGAGTCTAAATGTGAGTTACTGTAGTATTTCTCCACTGTATTACCATGAGAACAGTCAACGTACCAACACGCATCTGCATTCCTGTTTTTGTCACGCATGGATTTGCATTTGTCAGACTGCGGTGTATCCAAACTTCCTCTAACCAAACTTTGTGGTGTTGTTCAAATACTTAACCTGCAGTTACAGTTTACAGTTAGTTATTCAGAAGTGGATTCTTCAGAGTGAACAGCCAGCTCAGAAATAAGTCAATATCACTGTTGGAAAAGACCAAATGTATCTGGAAGTTTGAAGTATGAGGAATCAGGTTACTTCCACTTCCAGGTTATGTCCACTTAAACAGTGCTAAGTGGACAGTTCCTTGTGTATTGTGGTGTAATGTATTGTTTAGCCTTGGGTTTTATCTTAAATCTAAACTGTCAGTGTTTGTGAGGACATTAGGAAAGAGCATGTTGTCTTGCAGATTTTCAGATGCTAAATAAACAGTGGAATACACATATGCAGCTCATCTTTATACCTTCCCATTCAATGGGAAATTTCTTCTAAATGAGATTGATGGTGGATGTTGTGGGACCTCTGTAACATCGCGTGGTGGGCAGGGACAGTATCTATGGATTGGCAGACCAGGGTGGTGGTCCCTCTTTTTAAGAAGGGGGACCAGAGGGTGTGTTCCAACTACAGGATAATCACACTCCTCAGACTCTACAGTAAGGTCTGTTCCAGGGTATTGGACAGGAGAATCTGACCGATAGTCGAACCTCGGATTCAGGAGGAGCAGTGTGGTTTTCGTCCCGGTCGCGGAACACTGGACCAGCTCTATACTCGCCATCGGGTGCTCAAGGGTTCATGGGATTTTGCTCAACCAGTCCACATGTGCTTTGTGGAACTGGAGAAGGCATTTGACCGTGTCCCTTGTGGTGTCCTTTGGGGGGTGCTCCGGGAGTATGGGGTCCGGGGCCCTTTCCTAAGGGCTGACTGGTCCCTGTATGACCGGAGCAGGAGCTGGCAGTAAGTCAGACCTGATCCCAGTGTATGTGTTGGACTGTCAGGGCTGCCCTTTGTCACCGGTTCTGTTCATTGTTTTTATGGACAGAATTTCTAGCCACAGTCAGGGGCCAAAGGGGGTTCAGTTCGGGGACCACAGGTTCTCATCTCTGCTGTTTACAGATGATGTTGTCCTGATGGCTTCATTGAACCAGGACCTGCAATGTGCACTGGGGCGGTTTGCAGCCGAGTGTGAAGCAGCTGGGATGAAAATCAGCTCCTCTAAATCCGAGACCATGGTTCTCGACTGGAAAAAGGTGGCCTGCCCTCTCCAGGTGGATCGAGAGTCCCTGCCTCAAGTGGAGGAGTTCAAGTATCTCGGGGTCTTGTTCACGAGTGAGCGAAGGATGGAGCGTGAGATTGACAGGTGTTTGCAGCATCTGCAGTGATGCAGTGGTTGCACTGGACTGTTGTGGTAAAGAAGGATCTACATATGGTCCCTATGGTCATGAGCTTTAGGTAATGACCAAAAGGACAAGATCGTGGATATAAGCGATCGAAATGAGTTTCCTCTGGGCGCCCACTTAGAGATAGGGTGAGGAGCTCAGTCACACGGGAGGAGCGTGTTGCGTGTAACTATGAACTATGAACTTAAAGCTGAATTACCCAAAATTTCCCTTGTAAATGACAAATTTTAGTTTTTCCCCCATAATGTGTTTTGTAAAAGCCGATCTTCACCTAACTTTATCTAACTTTTCAAGCCATGTGTATATTTGTGTTTGTACTGTTATGTTACTATGTGAATTATATATGTGCAGGTTTGAAATAAATATTCTGACTCTCTCAACTACCTGTAGATCACAAACAAGTAAGAAAGAGCCATGTGCCGCCCTGCTTCACTTTGTCATGTGAAAAACCTGTTCTAAACTTGTGCTGGCCAAATGCTGTAAATACTCGCAGATACTATCAGATATCCCAGCTTTAATATTTAGACAGGGTGTAGTGGTACTGGTATGTTGACACACATAGCTATACTATATGTGTGTTCTGCATACAAATAAAACAATAAAACTGTCAAAACACAAAAACACAATACACCCTAACAGACATCTAATATTTATGCATGTTCTATATGCATAAGTCAGTGGCATTAGCAGCTGAAACACAAACACTTCCCTTTTTAAGAATAGCCCGGGCCACTGCCTCTTGTCCTGCCCCATTCAGACTAGCGTTAAGCACACAGACTAGCATGCTAATGGCTAATCCCTGAGGAGCAAGCCACCTTTGTCCCGGGACGTCCCTCTAACTCTCTGGGCTCTGGGTGACAGCTACCACGGACTGCCTGTGAGGTTGCCAGATAGTGATCTTACAGCATTTGCATTTTGGATAGCAGTGGGTTGCCAGGGTCTGATAGGCATTTGATGAGCTTAAGATTGGCGTTTCTCCCTGCCACACTTAGTTTTTGGGTCCTTTCCCCTTTCTTTAGCTGTGATGCACTGCTGGAGGTATGCTATGTCCTTCTGCTTTGTGTGCAGAGAGCAAAAGTGTGTGTATTTGTCATGCAGCAGGTGGTCTGCAGGGGTCAACAATGCCTTCCATTGACTCTTATGGACTACAGTAGGAATGGCATGAGGTTGCTTCTGTTCCTGTCAGTCTTTTGAGTCCCCCCATTAACCCCCATATGCAATTTAAATAGAAGACACAAATAATTGGCTTACGGGATCTGAAACTGTATTCTCCGGACACAAGTCTGGTTAATCCATTTTGGCAATTACCTGTTAAAACGTCATGAAAAAAGCCAATTGGGCCACGTTGAATGGGAGTTT
The DNA here is from genome assembly GCA_000787095.1 of Periophthalmodon schlosseri. Taxonomy (NCBI): domain Eukaryota; kingdom Metazoa; phylum Chordata; class Actinopteri; order Gobiiformes; family Gobiidae; genus Periophthalmodon; species Periophthalmodon schlosseri. Next base: position 160,609 of record KN472842.1, read on the forward strand.
GATTTTCTCTGCTGGAAATGGAAGTCACCAATAGCTTTGCCCCTGCTGTGATAAGCATTTCGGGACATTCCGTGGTGCAAGGTGGGCTTGGGGGCGCAGGAGGCTAAGAGGACATTCCACAGTGCAAGGTGCAGTAAAGAGGCAGCATAGGAGGCCGGCGAAGCTAATCTCATGGGAATAAGTGTAATCCTCATGATGGGATGGAATCAACAGAAAGGATGGGAGAGAGGTTGGAGAATTAATGGCGCTCCGGGCGTACCTTGCGTGTGGTATGTCTGTGTTTGCCAGCGAAGGCATACAGCATGATGATTATTTTAAACAATTTGTCTAGCCCTGGTTCTATACTGTCTATGATGAAAGATGGTGGCCCTATCCCAAATGTGCGCTCTCATCCGTCTTGGCTTACCCCCAGAGAACTGAGCTCCATATTCGCCAGCAGCACCCAGAATATGTGCTCCGAGCGAGCCTGCACGGGGCACAGGACTGGAGTAGGAGCATAAGTTCGAATGTGCAAGTGTAATTGGTGAACTATTTTGGATGCCCTTTGCTAAAAATGGCATCCACTGATTAACTGTGATAACTTCATGTTGTTGTTTTTGAAAACTTTCAAACCCCAAGATGCAACTAACTTCTGAAGTTTTCTAGTTGTGACAGATGGAGGTCTTGGGAAAACTTGAATCTTCCTCCTGACAGTTCGTTGGGACAAGATATGACTGACAACATAATTATTTTATTTTTGTTTTATTTATTTGAGCACATTGAGTTATGGCTTTTTCTTATTGTCTTGGTGTCAGAAACTATGGTTTACTAGTTTCTTGTCTCACAGGGTAATAAAACAACTTTTGCTCAAGTGAATTTACATGCCAATAATGCCAGCACAATTTGCAAATACTAAAAAACTGGCACCTTTATCCTCAGTAGATCTGAAATCTAGGATAACTGTGGGTATATGCATTCATTTAAAGGGCCGTTACCCCATTTTGAACCAACATATTTCAGAATTAAGCCTAAGACCCGCCCTTGTAGTTCCTTCTCTAACTCTGATATTGAGCCATGACTGAGAAACAACTGTCAATCCACAGACAGTTGTTTCCACATTGTTCTCATCCAGCAATGTTTCGATTGCATCAAATTGTCTGTCCCTGGTAGTTGCGTCTTCATGGTTCACGTCCAACAAAATTCCTTTATATTGTATAGGCATTCAGTCCTTTTTTTTCCACAAATAGTTAATTTTACCACAAATTGTTTAGAATAAAACATTTTTTTCCTCTGAATTAGAAACAATTTTAATGAGACAGGCTTTTTAAATTTAGATTGTGTAGTTTATTGAAGTTGTGTTTGCTTTTTTTATTTTATTTCATTTTTTATCTTCCACACATATCTATTTTGAAAGTTGGCACAAAGCCTTAAACTCAATGCCCCACACCTCACACGGGTTTTTGTAGCATACCCCCTTGAACCCCAATTTCTATGCACACTTTGTCATGATCCAGAGCTCCACGAGTGCACCCGCCCGCCCGCCTCCGCCACCCCTACGCCTCGCGCCCGGGAGCACGACTCAGGGGGACCCTCCGTGGACGCCTCCCTTTGTGCCGACGACCCCATGCTCCTGGCGGCTTTCCGTGCCCCCTGGTTTCATCCATCATATCTGCCCCCCTCCAGGCATCATCAGATCTCTACAAAAGCATCCAAGAGAAAACATAAAGGGAAAAAAAGAGTACGGCCGCTACCATGCAGAACAGTGCGTAGTCTTTTGTTCGGTGTTTTTTCGGCTGGGCAAACACACCCTCTGCACTGGGGAAGACTTGGGGGTGGAGATGGGTGTGGTGCTATCTAAAGCGGGATAGTGTGGCCCCCTTGAAGGCCCCCTGGTCACCAGCAGAAACCATGTGTAGAGCTGTCATATGGGGCTGTCCCGGAACACCCCCTGTGCCCTCCAATACAAGGAGTATTGGATGGTAGGGCCCAAACTCTATAGCAGAAAGGCAGATATGTGGGTGCTTTTTTGGCTTGACCACTGGGGCGTCCTGGAGTGGAACAGAACATATCAAATGCAAGGGGATTTGTGTCGAAAGCTGTGTTTTCGAAAAGCTTGCAAGGGCCTTGTTTGTTATGCAATCAACACTCAACACACTTACTCAGCTTCCTAAGAAGTTATGATGACGTTATGGAGTCACGCTGTATTCTCTGGAGTTTTTGAAGCCTCAGAACGCCTCAGAACGCTCTCTTGCAGCAGTGCCCAAACATTTTAGTCATAGCTACTTCCTGAGTCTTTTGATGATCAGTTGTGTCTCTTTACACCTACGCACTTACAAAAAAATGTCATGAAAACATTTAGACTAGCCTATCGAAATACAAATTCTTATTTCTCAAATACACCTGGAGTGAATCCTTCTGTACGGAGCAGTGGGCGGGGACAGGTGGTAGGTGCAATCGCAAATTTTGACGGACAATAGAGGAGTACTCAAACATCATGCATGCATCAGTAGAAAAACCCTGAGTGAGTTTATGGTGAGTGAAAAAACTGTATATGGGTAAAACTCATATGTCTGCTTCAAGTCTACTTTTTGTTTCCTTTAATTTCTTTACTTTTATTAGCACAATTTTAGTTTTTGTCAAGTGCAATAGTAAAAGAAAAATTCAGATAAAGACGTTTCGCTGCTCATCCAAATCAGTTCTGGTCTGACAGACAGATCAAGTGCAATAGTATGTTGATGCACTCTGCAAATCTTTCCTTTCCAAAGATCAGCTTTTCAAAAACTGACTCGCTCATTGCGCTGTGACGTCATTTTTTATTATTTGAAAGAAAAATCTAAAATGACTAAGTGAAAGGCAACATCCTTTGAAGCAAAACAATGGGTGCCGGCCCGCAGTTTGTGTGGCTGTTCTGTGGCAGGACGTCCAGCCTTTTGTGGCCCGTCGGAGGAGAGGGAAGTCCCCGCTTGGTCACGATCACACCCCCGACTGATGGAGCACCCCTCGGCCGCCCGTTATGCCTGTTAGCCGAGCTGCAGCTGCGTGGGCGCAAATGAAGAGGTGGACAAACACAGACACACAAGAAACGGTGTTTGAGAGAAGAAGTGATGGAGCCAAAATGGAGGCCAGAACAAAAGGAAGTGCAAATATAAAGCAGCTATATAGGGATTTATGTGGAAAAGGTTAGTCTTATTAATGATGAGGTACTACTACTGTGGCTTTAGTTGGATTGTTCTTTTCCGGTGTGCTAGTTTGTAGGGCTCCAGAGAGCAGAGTGTGACAGGAGCAGGCGTTTGGGACTAAGTAGAAAGTAAACTAAAGGTATATGTGTCAGTGCAGTGTTAATTGGGCTCTTGAACCAGAAATATATTTTTATTGCCATTGTAAGGATCATATATTTATTTATGAGGCTGGACCATGTTTCTCTGACTGGTTAATCCACCTGTCTGTCAGAACTCTGGGAGAGAAAAGACAGGGTTCAAGACTGCGTGCCACAATGTGACATGTGATCGCATGGCATGCAGTCTTGGCTCACCAGGCTAATGTTATGTATCATCAGGCTTCATAAAGTCTGGGCAACTTCCCCTTTGCAGTTTCATGGAATGAAAAAAACTTTGCATAATACGGGATTTTTCAAAGTGTTAAGTAATACAAGTATGACCCATCCTTCAGTGACCAGGGGTACGAGTCACGGTGTCATGTGCTGTTGGTGACTGCAATAGGGCACTTCGGGATAATTTTCCAGACGTTTAGCTCGGAGGGGTCAGGGGTAGTTAGGGGTATCTAGCAAACTGCAGATGTCCAAAGTTATTCCTCATTTACTTTATACATTTCTGAGCACACTAAATATTCATTGTGTTGGTTGCTTTTCACAACTTTCTGAGGCCAGAGCGGAGTTTGCTGTCACGGTAATGCTAATAACAGCTACCATGCTAAGTGCGCACGTCCTGATTTTCGGACAATGCAATTCTTTATAGATGCAGACAGTGCACAGTGGACTTATTTTGATCTCAAGAGCTGCTTATTCAATACATGTGTAAAGGGGTAAGACGAATTTTGCTTAAATTGGAGCAGTTAAAGGAAACCCATCCAGACGTATTCACCATGATCGCTGTTTTTATTCGCCCAGCCTCTTTACAGCGTGCCAACATTATAAGGGCCATAATATGTTAAAACACTGCTTGAATAATTAATCTGGGTTATAATTTCTTGAAACAACAAGTGCATAAAAGTATCTGAAAGTAGTCCAGAGTGAAAAAGAAGTTTTAAATCTTCGGGCCACGCATACAAACAGACACGTCAATAGCCCCTAAAAGGAAGCGTGACTGACCACGTTCCAGCCCCATTCACCGCTGGGACAATGGTTCGCTGAGGCTGCAAAAAACCCAATTCAGTGTGTTGGGAGCGTGTGTGTGTGTGTGTTGGTGGGTATCTCTTTTACAGCGAGGGCTAGTATAAGACAGCCCGCCCCCCTTCCCCTGCCGCTGCTCCTCTCTCCAGTGCACCAGATTGTGAATTTCCCAGGTGAACCTCAGCATACGGCGCACACTGTCTTCGGCTTTACCAAGACACCATTGGGGGGTCCCATTAGAAAGCACTGAGCACGGGTGTGTGGGGTTGGGGGACGGCGGGGGTACATTCCCTCACACACACACTCGCCAGGATAGGGCACCGCGCCATGAACCAAAGGCCCCGGGGTGGAGACCTCTGCTGCATACAGGCCAAGGGAACGCAGCAGAAGGATGGGACGCAGCCTTGTATTCTGGTAGCGTTGGTTGTTGTACAGGGGGATAATGGGTAGTGGGGGGTGCGTGTAACAGCTTGTCGAGTTCCCTTACTTGGGCGATTCATGAAAACTGTTGAATGGAGTAACAGTTGACAGAGTTCCAAGCGGGACATTGAAGTCTGTGGTATAAAAGGTTTTGTGAGTGGATAGTTATAACATTGGAGCATTGAGGAGGGGTAAGTGATTGCTCTTTAGGGGATAAGGCCTTATTCACATGGTGCATTTCAATCTGATTTGTCTTTGGATGGACGCGTGGCTAGACAAACATGTATTCACAAGCTGGTAGATCCGTGTGTGCCTGAGTTATTTGGAAATTTTGATTCATCGCTTTTATATTAAATGCACAATAACCATTCTGCGAAACTGTTTAAAATTAACGATTCCCAAGTCTTAAGTTTTTGTGCAGACCTTTATCTGATTTAGTAGTGCTGGGAAAACAGGGTTAACTTTACAGAATCAAATTGATATGGG
>KN472842.1:168139-180786 GCA_000787095.1 Periophthalmodon schlosseri
TAGGATATAGAGGAGAGGCCCAAACTTTTTTCTAGGTCTCCCCAAAAACATGATGTATGTTCTCTTTAAGTCGATTAATCAGCCCGCGTGCCACCCTGTTCCCCCCGGTAAGGATATAGACCCAACCTCTTCTAGTGAGGGAGCTACGAAGGAGAGTCAAAATATTTATAGATCCTCGCGCCGCCAACCATTTCTCTCTGGTGACATTCACTAACTCCCGCTTCAGCGAACAGCATTTTGTCAGCTATCTCCAGGTAGATAAATAACCAGGAGTCCAATCAGATTTTAATTTATTTTCTCCTCTTCCTCAAGTCAAATATAACCATCAAGCGGCCCATTTTTGAAGGCACAACCATGAATCATTCTCAGAAGGAGAGGACTTAAAAGTCACACTGACCTTTTTGGGGAGTCGCCAGAGACTATAGTGGCTATTTCCTACTGTAGGGTTGGCGTATAGGCAGAGGAAGGGTACGTTGCTATGGAAACACATGGGGGTATGTTTTGGTGAGAGACCCAGACAAAGCAACACGTGACAAGATGGTCATCCCCCTACAGCTGTGACCTGTCGTCTACCCCGGAGACGAGAGGGGGACAGTGAAACACGGGGGGACAGGGAGATGGATGGAGCTCTTTGAATGAGGAAGTAGAGGAAAGTTACAGGAAAGTTCAGTATTTTGCAAATGTGGTCCCATTATACGCATTCAATAAGCTAAGGCAACAGTAAATTATTGTCAACTTTATATTCCTTCCAAAAAGCAGACAATTTGCAACTCTAAACACCATGTTTAATTCAAATACTGGGCTGCTTCTGTGAAAGAGTCATCACTGTCATTTTCAGAATAATTTAGATTGTATAGCAACGGTATTTTACAAAATATTCAAACATATTCAAATTCAAGTAGAGCTTGTACTTGCTGGGTTCCCCAACTTGTGCGCCCAAACATTTCCGCAAGACTTGCAGGAGTGTGAAGAAGGAGGAAGAAGTTTGAGAGTTCTACTTCTAAAATCAGGTACCACAGTTATAATAAGACTTCTGAAGGAAGTATAACTGAGAGCAGCAGCTGATACTAATACAACTTCCTTCCTACCACTGCCACATTTTGGTAACGTTACTACTTACTGAGATGACATATACAGTAGGTATTTTGAGTTTTTACTAGTTTAGACAATGATTTGATTTCAGTGCAGGTTAAACATTATAGTTTACACAGTTTTTCTACACTTTTACTGTTAAAATAGTTACTGTAAAAGTAGTCAGCGGATCTCATCAACTAATCAACTAATAACATCACACCAAACTGCTGGCTGGTTTACTTCTAACCTCACAGGAATATCATACAAACTATCTGACTATTCTAAATTTAAAACAACTAAAAGTAAAAGTACAAAAGTAATTAAGTTGGTCATCCCACCAGTCCCTCCGGTCCTGCCCACTTTAACTGGTACTCCGCCCACAACCAGAAAACAATGGGGTCATAAAGAGAAGTGAAAGACAGTTGTCAGGGTGGCAAACTCTCGACCTCTGAAGTGACCGAGGGCAGCCACCAATTTAAAACAATACACTCATCATCTACTGCCCATTCAGTGTGAGTGGCTTCTACAGGACAGAGACACCTAGTGGACAAATGAGAGCAGAGGTATAGGGAGCAAAATGAAAACTTGTATTAACCCATTTGTAGTTGTAAAATGTCAAAATGTGACTTTTAGTACCTCAGTAAAATTGGTAACTGAGAGTAATGTGTAATTATGGCAGGAGTCAGTTTACCACCATTTATAGGTGAAACTAGTTTATAGCCGCAATGCAGATCACAGTTGCCTCCATCTAAGGCAACGGGACATTCGCCTACCAACCTAAAGGCATGGAGTACAGTCCCAGTATGGATCACTGCATACGCCGTTGTCCTCATCTAAATGTATACTTTACCTGTTTATTAATGTGGTGTGTGAGTGAGTGATGGTGCAGATTTACAGCCTCGCTTCTGTCACTGGACCCTGTGATAGAAGCAGTTTATCACCACCAAGTGTGGAGAGAGTGAATGATGCACAAAACGTTTGGACAACTTTGGGGATCTGGAAAAACTCCATGTAATAAATGCATCATTATGTTTTGGAGGAGCGCATTCTTCATTCTGGGTAATTCAATAAGCTAAAGCAACAGTACAACTACCAGTTAAAAGTTTGGACACACCATCTCATTCTTTTTTTTTTTTTTTCTTTATTTTTACTTTTTTCTACAATTTAAAAACACACAGAAGACATCAAATATATGAAGTAAGATGTATGGAGTTATGTAGCAAAGAAAAAAGTGAAATAACCCTTGCATATAAAATATAAAAACAATATTTAGTAGAGTTATTTCACTTTCTTTCTTTGCTACATAATTCCATGTACCTTACTTTATATATTTGATGTCTTTATGTATGTATGTATATAAAATGTAGAAAGAAGTAAACATAAAGGGAAAAAAAAAACATTAAATGAGAGACTGTGTCCAAACTTTTGACTGGTGTTATTTAAAGGTCCTATATTACACAAAACTCCAAAGCTCAAATGCTCTGTTCCACCTTGTGATATCATTTAGCGGTAGTTCTCAAGTTAACAGCTCCTTTTACCTTTACTTCAGTAGAGATTGGCAATTCCAGGGCTGTGAAAGTGTATGGGGTTTCACCATCACAAGGTGGAACAGAGTGTTTTCCGTTTGAGAGAAGAACTCAGCCTAAATATGCAGAGTTTGTGTGTTAAACCTGTGCCAATGAAACAAAAACAAAACACAACTCCAGATATGTTTTTGATGAGGAAACAATATTATAACATAGATCAGGAAATAGTGTAATATGGGCCCTTCAAACATACACCACGGTCAAAAGTTTGGACACACCATTTCATTCAATATATATATATATTTTATTTATTTTCACTACTTTCTACTTTTTATACAAATGGAAGAACTCAAATATATGAAGCAAGACATACGGAATGATGTAGTAGAGAAAAAAAGTTAAATAATAATTTTTTTCAGCAAAGTAAAGAGTATTTAGTAGAGTTATTTACCTTTTTTCTTTGCTATATAATTCCATATATCTTACTTCATATATTTGATGTCTTCTGTGTGTATATAAAATGTAAAAAGTAGTAAAAAAAAAATAATTAAAAAACAACATTGATTGAGAGTGTGTGTCCAAGCTTTTGACCTGTAGTGTAAATTATTGTCAACTTTATTTTCCTTCCAAAAAGCAACAATTTGCCATTTCAAACACTGATACAGACATCACCGTCATTTTCAGATTAGATTGTATAGCAACAACCATATAATAAATGCATTCTTATTTTTTGGATGAGTGCATTCTTGATTCTGGGTAATTTTCTAGACCTTCCACCTCCCCCACATCTTCTTGCTCTCCTCCAGCCTGGACCGTCTAGCCAGAGTGTCCCACAAAAGACACGTCCCGCCAGTCTCTTCAGAGGGGACAGGACAGAGTGGGCTCATCCCTCTAATCCCGGGACGACAGGGCACCTCTTCACTGGAGAGGGCCAAATCCACTGATCCCCTCGTTTCTCCTCCACTGAAAGAGTCCAGGTTCTCTCCGGGACAGGCGCAGCGGGACGCGGGGGACACCGATCCGGGGGGCAGCGTTCTCCAGCACACCGTCCTGTTGTTTTACAAAGATAAAGGCCGTTATGCAAATGCAAATGTGCGTGGATTACATACATATACATAACACGGCAACAGATGCTATGTTTCAAGTGATAAGCAAAGCACTAATCTCCAAGAAATGTCACTGCTGGTGTAATCCTGCATGTGGTTGTGTATCAGGGTGTGATTGATGGGCATGTGAATGTGTAGTAACAATATAAGAGAAACATTACACAGATTCATTTGCGTTGTGGGGCGACAGTAGCTCACTTGGCCGAGCGTTTGTCCACTGATCCGAAGTTTGGCGGTTTGAATCCCCCTCTCGACATAAACATCATCGGTACAGCGGTCAGATCCACTGGCCCACAGGTTAGCGGTGCAATTCCAGCTCCCACAGATGAATGCTGTTGTTGTTGTTGTTGTACACTTAACCCACCCTGCCAACAGTGTCTGCGTACACTGGTGTGTGAATGGGTGAGTGGTTCCTTGATGTAAAGCGCTTTGAGTGACTTGAAGGTGGAAAAGCGCTGTATAAATATGTGACCATTTAGTGTTGTGTTACAAATAATTATGGGCACTCATTTTAAAGGCAAGTGGCAAACATGCGCTTGAGTGACTTGAAGGTGGAAAAGCGCTGTATAAATATGTGACCATTTAGTGTTGTGTTACAAATAATTATGGGCACTCATTTTAAAGGCAAGTGGCAAACATGAAGGCAGAAAGAGAAGTAAAGTTATGGCAAAACTACCAGGTATTATAATGGCTAAATAAAAAAATAAAAAAAATGAGCTCCTCTCATATATTTCTTAAATGCGAACTAAAAAAAAAAATATTGTGAAATCAGATCGCATGGCCTGAGCGAACACGTATATTTATATTTTTGCTGTTCATCTAAAATAATAAGTAGTAAGCGACAGTCGCTCAGATCAGTGTTTGTCCACTGATCTGAAGGTCAGTGGTTCAAATCTCGCTCTCAGCATAAACATCGTTGGTTGAGCGGTGAGATCCACTGACACACAGGTTGACGGTGCGATTCCAGCTCCCACAGATGAATGCTGTTGTTGTGTCCTTGGGCAAGACACTTAAGCCAACTTTTGCCAACAGTGTCCGCGCACACTGATGTATGAGTGGGTGTGTGAATGGGTGAGTGGTTCCTTCATGTAAAGCGCTTTGAGTGCCTTGAAGGTGGAAAAGCGCTTTATAAAAATGAGACCATTTACCATTTAGAAGATAATAAAAATAATAGTAAAAGATCACGAGTAGCCTTCACAGATGTGGTTCTGTTCTGGGTGACATGTTTGAGTCATTAAATCACATCATGCTAGTGTCGTAACTATAAACGCGCTTTACCGATGCCCAAATATAGCCTCACCAAACAAAACATTTTATACGGTTGCGTTATTGGTTGCCACAAGTCACAAGGTACAACATGATGGCACTACTGACATCTCCATGACCTTCAACCTCCTTCGAGCTTAAAAGGTTTGGTCCCATCTTGTGACACTTGTCTAACTTTGCCTTAGATGTATCTCAACTAGCTGACAATTTTTAGCCCCATTACTCCTGCAGATGACGTCCTTGTGCCCTCTAGTGGCAACACTGCTGTTTTCTTTGCCTAAAAATCTGGATTATTATATTTTAAGGAGTAAAATGTTCCAACATAGATCAATTACCCTGAATAATGCATAAATATGACATACTAAATGTGTACTTTCTACAGTCTGTAGGTCTTCTTATTCCAAATTCAGATGACAGCGTTGCACACAGAGAAGAATACCTTTTCAAAACCCGTTAATTCTATGGCCTGCAAGTGAGTTAACTTTAAAAAGTGCCCAAATCTTGAACAAAAGTTGGATTTGGAGTTGCATAATGTACAGTTTTTGTTCATTGTCGTTCTATCATACTAACCCACACAGGAAAATTGCTCCTTGCCCCTTGCTTTATTGAGTTATTCTTTGGTAAATTCCTGTCCCTTGCTGTGCTCAGACGTATGCATATGAGCTACAAATTGCCTGGATCCTTCTCCATGGTTATGCGGGGCGTGCGTGTGCGTGCCAGTGTCCCGGTGCGAGCGTACGGGGCGTGGAGTGTGCGCCTGCATTCAGCCTGTCCCAGCAGCTAATGAGCGGCACCCACCTCCTCTCCTCTCGGGTGCCCCTGACACCTCTCCTCTGCAGGGCTGGAGGGGCTGCAGCGCTCCCGTTTTCTCATGCTAATCACACGCTTTGTCCCAGGACGGATAATCCTGCACGGGCTTTGTGTGGGGGGCCCCCGAGGAGAGCCCCACTGGGTCGACCCTGCTTCACGCTACGAGCCACAAAGAAGATGGGACACCCCACTTTAGGCTGCTGGAGGCATAGACACAAAAATAATATAAAAATCTGTCAAGTTTTGCAGAAAGCACCTTCAACTAACTAACAAACTATATACTGATGAAAAATGACTTAGTTAGACTTGCAGTTTGAAGAAAAGACTTCATCCAGGCAGCTTTGAGTAGCGATAATATAAGTAGTCATTATACTTATACTATAGTAGGATGGTAGTAGAGGAAATAGTAGAGTGAATGCCTCCACAGAAACTAGTATTTGTACTGTCTATTTATAGTATATGGGAAATGTATGTATTTTCACATTAATAAAGTAGAGTCTATATATGGACTGCACTAGTTCACCAAAACACTTGTTCAGCAAGTTTCTGCAAGTAAAATAAGCCACCTCATATCTGGGTCAGACAGTCTCAGTATACAGCTACAGTATGTTGCCATAACATCCATTATGTGCATCATTCTTATTCAAAACCGGCTTTCGTTTAAAGGTCAAGACAACGTGTTCTCTAAATTTGACCAAGCATTAGAGCTTCTTCAGGTTGAGCTGAGATCTTGGTACGTAGCTGGTGAGTAAACTCTACTATGCATGGTATTAGTAACTGGAAACTGCTTGAGTACTCCACACAAAACAGAACAATTTGAACATATAAATACCATGTGTAGAAGGTCAGTTGTGGGTTGAATAATACTTCTATACTATTTAAAAAAAAAACAAAAAAAAAAAACAAAACTTAAAAAACTCTGAGTTCTTCTCTCAAACAGCAAACACTCTGCTCCACCTTGTGATGTCATGTGGTAATACAGGAAGTGCTCCAATGTGTTTTTAAACTCCATACACATTCACTAGAATCATTTGGATAATTTCAGCCCTGGATTTGAAGGTAGCTGTTTACATGAAAACTACCACACTATGACATCACAAAGTGGAACAGAGAATTTTGAACTTTGGATATGTACAGAGACTAATAATGCAGGATTACTCAAACCTGCGTCAATGAAACAAAACACAACTCCGGGTAAGTTTTTGATGAGGTAACAGCATTATAACATAGCTTAAAGCTCACAAGTATCAATTTTGTGTAATATAGGACTTTTAATGCTCATCACTGATCCTCTCTATGGAGTGAAATAGTAACATCATGAAGCACTCATTGACCCTTTTGGAAGCATCCCAACATTCCTCTCCTTGAACCTTCGTATGGAAGATGGCTGTGGGGCGGTGAGGGTTGAGGGCATGGCGTAGCGTCAGGCAGATCAGTTCAGATGAATAACTGCAGGGCGAGACAGGAGCTACACACTATAGTGGAGGAGAGAGAGCAGACAGGCAGCTACAGGTTTCTCTGTTTTATGCTAAAGGGAAGTGCAAAATATTGAAGCTGGGCGCACAGCCTTAGCTCTCTGCTCTATACATCATAATCAAAATCTGTTTTATGCCCTACTGTCAAAGAGGAAGGTGCAAACAACTGTCAAGTCAATTATGCTGTCGAGGATTTTTTTTTAATCCAGAAAGTTGGAGCACCTGATCAAAATACACTCAGATGTTAAGCCCTTTGCCACCGGGTCAATAGTCTTCGTCTTAACTGGTCTAGAAGAAGAATATAATTTATGTTTTGTTTTTCTTTTGGGTCTTGGTATGACCTATTTTGCCTTCTCAACATCATTTTACGAGCAACTTCAACAACAACATCACCACTGGTTGAAAACGCTGCCCACCAATATCCAAGATGGCCGCCCTTGTTTTGATTATCCACTACAGATTTTGGTTGGATCTGGGCGGAAATTGACAAAGTGATGTGAGGTCCCTCTGAAGGAATGAATGTGCCCCAGTGGGTCATGATCCGGGGGGAGTCTGCAGCTCTGTGGCCCAGTGTGAAGAGGCAAAGACGGGGATTGTGATCCTCGACCACGGATGGGCCAAAGCCAAACGTCTGTCTGAGGACACACACGGACATTTTTGTTCAGCAAACAAGTGAGCGCTGGAAATCCCACTGCTCCCCTCCAATAATCCTCATTGGGTATTCTGACGGAGTTGTGCTGTGGACACCAAGTTGACAGACAGAGTTAGGGAGTAAAAGAGGAATCCGAGGGAGGACACAAAAGCTCCACTCCTCCAGTCCTGATTGGTCCCAGGCATAGGGCCTATTCTCTGCTGTTTTTGCTAATTGGCCACCCAAGCATTGAGTTCAACCCAAACACGTGCAATTGCCTATGCTTCTATATGGCACACCGCCGGCTCTTCTTCTCTCATGTACCCTCATATTTCTTATGCTGGAGGCTGGTTGCCATGGTGAACAGAAGCTTTTCAGGAACAAATGAAAACTATTTGGAAAAAGTCCTTCATTACAGTTCACAACAACACAACTGTACTCAAAGCATGCAAAATCCAATCAGAGTGTATTTGGAAAGCATCACAGAGGTATACATAAAAATCCGTCAAGTTTACCAAAAATTTAGAGCCATAATTCCACCCGTAGATGTCTGCAGGTCTGCACCATTATGTTACATTGCTATTTCAAAAGGACACACTTTTCCCCAAAGTGCTGTGACGCATGACCTTAAAGCTGACATTTAGAGAAAGCAGAACCCTACCCCATAAAAAAAAGTTGGGTTGTGATCTATGGCTCCTGATCTTATTATTTCATTAACTTATTAGGTGTGGTGGAATTCTACCACATCTCTCATAGGTTTTGTCCTGGTTTGCCTTCTTCAAATAGAAGGTAATTTGATTGTCTGGGGGGTCCATATGGATCTATAGCTACTCGCTTCACCCTGACTGACTGCTACCAGACTGAGGCTTTGGTGTTCCTTTAAAGCAATGACAAACTTCCCTATCCTCCCTTCCTTTATACCCCCCCAAAGGCACCCTGAATCTGGTTAGGCCCAAAAGAATAGCCCCACTGAACAATGAGCAGCCATGATGGAAAGGAGCGGTGGTGCTGACGGAGTTTGTTGGGAGAAAGATGTGTGTGTGTGTGTGTGTGTGTGGATAGGGTGAGGGGGTAGCGTCAAGTGACCCGCAAAAAAACACTATCAAACAAGACTCTGAGGGCTTGACAATGGCATGGGTCTGCTCTTTTCGGCACTATACGGCACTGGTGGAGCAAGATAAGGGAATTCCACAATACGGCAAAAACGGCTTGAAAGGAAGGCCAGGGGTTGCTGCTTTTGTAGATATTCAAGACTGTTCTTTTAAATCCAAACACTCTCAATGCATTACTGCTTGTGTGTTTCTGGAATAAAGCGTCACTTTGTAGGACAAGGTCGCCCCACGTCGCCAAAGATCTCTCTATGCAGATGACGTGGAGATTAAGACTTGGCTAACACTGGGCTAAACTTCTCAAACGGCAATAATTCAAGCGGTTGCTACAATGGGGAATACTGCAGCTGTCTGAATTTATAGAGATTTAAAAGTGCAGGGGAGGCCTTTATGGAGCTCATGCTATAGTTTTTCCAACTTATGGTAATGTGTTGATCTGTAAGTCAGATATTGTGTAAGTTTAGAGTTGTGATTTTTTTTGTGCATTTGCCTTGATGAAAACCCAAGAAAAATACCCGCAGGGCGAGACTTTCCGTGGAGAAGGGGCAGAGCCACGTTAGACAAGGCAAAACATATCGCTTATGTTGCACAGAGCCAAGTAACTGTCTCCAAAACGTACAGATAGACTGGGCATGCATTCCTAAATCAAAGTAGGACAGTGAGATGAGAAAGAGTGCGGCATCATTACAGCAGTCAAACCAGGCTGATAGATAGACCTTAATGACCTCGGGATACAGATTGGTTCTTCACGCCTGTTTTTCTCTGTGCAATAACCAAATAATTGATATATTTACTAATTAAAAGGTTTTGCAGTATCTTGGAATATTCAAATGCTTAGATGAGTCAGTCAATCAATAGATTATATACATATATATGTATAGAATATGTAGGGACCTAAACAATTGCCTTGTGACACACCATATTTCACACTTTGAATAGCTAAGTGACAGCTGTGATAATAAACTAGTTGTTTTCGATCACAGAAAAAAAATAGCTGATGAATGCACTGCAGATTTTGCAAAGCTACAGCATTTATGTTTTTTTCAAGAACATTTTATGATCGATTTGGTCAAAGGCTGCTCTAAAGTCTTATAATACAGTTCATATTGCCTTTATCTTTTACCCACAATCATGTCATTTGGATGTCTATTGCATATTTTTTTCTCTGTAAACATGCTGATATTTTGTATATGAATCTTTATATCTGTTGTATTAGCTTCTGTAAAATACAAAATAACAAATCAAAAATAACCTATACTATATGAAAGTGACCGTTAAGGCACATCTTTATGAATAGCACTAGGTCTCTGCTTATCTCAACGTTTGGGGCAGAAGGGGCTTTACTCAGGAGCAGGGCTGCTCAAATATTCACTATTTGCACAGCGTACAACTTCCCAGTCAGTGCGGATTAAGCAAACAATACTCGCTGCCCCCCTACACCCCCCTGTCAAAAAAACTCCATCCAAATTAGTCTTTCTTTGGCCAGTTATAAAGACCTGTGTATGAATGAGGGCCTCTGTTAGTGCACTAGAGATAACACACGCTCACTCTGAGTAATCTGGCTTTTCACAGCTTCTGATTGGCTGGGAGTGATTTATCTGTATTGCGATTGGACAGGAGTGTAACTGACCATGGCCGATTTGACACCTGCCCAACTGTTGGCCTGTATAGAGCCTGCGTGAAGTCCAGAGATATGTGGATATAGCAGAGATGGAAACCTGCAAACTCCTGATTAGATTTGGTCAATGCGGCACACCAAACACTGCATTCATTCCCACCGTTATGCAGACGATGGGGAGCTGTTTTCTCAATCCAGAAAAAAGGACATAGGCAAACTCTGCGATCTGAAAGCTGTAGGTGGTGCTGTATGTTGGATTGTGAGCAGCAGCCAATAATCTTGTATTCTCTGGTGTTTCTGAAGCCTGTGAAGCCCCATATTGCCATTTGGGTAACAGTGGTATAGCTGGTATTCGTCACCAAAAGGCCAGTTTGAAATGTGAAACACTTCAGAGGGAATTCTATTTTCGTGCTTCTGGGCAAGACGCGATGTGTTTGGGATTTGTGAGTTTTTACAGGGGTCATATGTGCGCATAAGGGCAGGCACAAAACCTGACCTGGGGCAGTTGTGGATACAGAAGCTTCCATCACTGACATGACGTGAGTTGTTATAATAAAATAAGAATTAAATAATAACAAAAATAATAATAATGGTCCAAAAACATTAACTGAAACACCAGAGGATGGATAATAGTCACTTTTGAAGTTACATGTCTTTATACTGAATTGCAAAATGCACAAAGTTTGAACATAAATTTGATTTACTGGATTCAGTCTTTTTGAGCCATCCGAGGTCACGGAAAGTGCTCAAAAAAGATGCCTGCAGCAAATTCCTAAAAGTCATATAAATTGCTCTGTGCCCGCCTCAAATCACTAAATAGGACAAAGAACACAGAGATATTGTAATTTTCATCATGTCAGAACTCAGTGGGTGAGAGAATCTTTACGGAGCTCTCCCATGATGTGCAATTCACAACAGTAAAATAAAAGAGAAAAAACTAAACTCACAGGTTTACTGAAGACCAGAAAAAAAGTGGTCACAACTGAATTCTTATTATTAAAGACGCTGTACGGGATTTTTACTTAGAAATGTGAAAAACAGAACTAGTTCATTTTAAATGGTTTGCAGTGGTCCAAAGTTATTCCTTATTTACCTTATGCATCCTAAAAATTCACCGTGATGAGACCAGAGACCAGTGCGGAGTTTTGCCGTGACGGTAATGCTAACAACAACTAACATGCTAATACAACAGAACAACACAATATCCATGTACAGTAGAACGCTTTCTAATTAGACGCAAACGACACGCAGCAGATTTGAAACAATAAGAGCTGTTTATATCTGTAATATATCTGTGCTGGGGCAAGAAAACCTTTATTTATACAGAGAGACCCAATGCTCTTTGCTCCATGTCCTTATCTTCTCCTCTTTATTGTAATGAGCTGTGGCGGTTGAGCAACTTAGACTCTCTTATTCATCGGCGCCCCGTTCAAAATACAGAAAAATCCAAACAAAGAACAAAAAAGTATAAAAAAGTAAGTATAAAAAATAAGTATGTAACATTTTAAAACATTAAACAGATGCAGGTGTGTGTATAAAAGTTTGTTACCAGATTATTAAATTGCGTTTGTGGCACTAAAGTATCCAGTTTTGCTTGTTCTTAAAATATATTCAATTTTTGTGAAGGAAAACAGCCACAAGCACTTTTTCCCATCTCACTTCTGGTGAGACAATCATGTGATCTTGTATTAAATGTTCAAGATCACATGGTTGTATAAGGACTTGAAGGCTGAAATGCACTGGAAAGAATTGGATACAGGCCTTTTAACTTATTTGTGCAAAAATAGAAATGAATACATGCAGTAGATGTGGCCTTATGTCACAAAACGAGGTGGATAAGGAAGCTACAGAAAGTCCTCAGGTAAGATGAGTTATTTTACTTCAAAATAATATCACCCAAGTAGTAAAATCCATTAAAGCAGACCTACTATGCGAAATGTACTTTTTAGAGCTTTTAACCATGTTACAGTTGTTTTCCTCACCATTTACTCACCCGAAGTTGTATCTGGAGTGATTCGTGCATGTTTGAGCA
>KN472842.1:180832-225934 GCA_000787095.1 Periophthalmodon schlosseri
GCCATTTTGCCGATCAATCCCTGTTTTCACCGCCACCGGGATACGCCCACTGCTCTGTACTTACTTCGTTTTCCAATTTTATTTTCTTAATCGGTGACGCGTGTTGGATTAGGCAGCGTTGCGTAATCATTTTGGTACAAATGAAAAAAAAAATCTGCTGCTTGCATCCATCAAAGGTGCCGACTCTTTGCTGCGATGACGTTTACGGCGACGTCACCTCCCATTGGGCAACGCAGTTTTCTAACGCAGAAGTCAGTTTCTTTTATTAAGTCGTTTTAGATGAATATTGCGATTTAAAATGTGCAAATCATAACCTAATGATCCACGGGTGTCACAGATCATAGCTAAAGAGCAGACACAAGCACAATAGGTCTTTTTTAACAGTAGACTCAAACAACAGAGTGAAACGAGTGAGAATCTGCAGTTACATCACAGTGAAACAGGTAGTAGAACGGGTACATGTGCATGCCTGTAAAGAGAGAAAGGTAACAAGGAGACACCAAGAATGTGTAATTAAATTCTGGAGCAGGCCCTGTGCGCTTGTGCTTTAAATGGCCCTCGAGCTGAAAGGAAGGATTAACACGGACAGTTCCACAACCGCCGCAGCTCATTACGACACAGCGGAGGATAGGGACGTGGAGCGAGGAGCAGGCAGAACCCCAAACCCACACAGACGGGGACTGTGGCAGGAGCAGTTCTCAGATTGGGTGACGATGCTGCTTTTCTGCTGTGTCTCTCGTTCTGGTCTCATCTCAATCATCTTTATCGATCATAATTCAGTAATAGTTTTTGTTGCTGTTGTTTGTAAATGGACCAAAAAAGCTGAGTTGATTTGTGAGTTGCTGCATTCACGTCTTTCTATCTTTTATATTTGTTTGTAAAAGTACAGATACAGAGGCAAAATGTTATTCAAGTAAAAGTATCACATGAAAAAAATCTATTTAAGTAAAAGTATTTAGGTACCTGTTTAAAAATGTACTTTTAGAGTTAAAAAAGTAAAAAAAAAAAATACTTCACATAGATTTTTGTTGTTAATTTGTTAAAGTGTTAAATGTAGTGATATTGATAAGAAATTATACACATTTTTTGTCAACAGTAGCAATATGAATCAACTTCTTAATTTTTCTTATGAATTTCGTGGATTTATTTTTGTTTGCTCAAAGCCGAAGCTTGAACTCAAAAACTTTAGTCAGGATGTTACCACAAAAATAACCCCTCAAATCAAATGAAAAGTACTTTTTACTTGGCTTGAACTCAAAACTTTAGTCAGGATGTTACCACAAAAATAACCCCTCAAATCAAATGAAAAGTACTTTTTACTTGTAGTGGAGTAGAAAGTACAGATACGTGCTGTCAAATGTAGTGAAGTAAAAGTAAAAAGTACCCACTGTAAAATGTACTCAAGTAAAGTACAGATAGCTGAAAATTGTACTTAAATACTGCACTTTACTACTTTTACTACCTTCCACCACTGGCTCAGTGTCCTTCTGTTTTGAACACAGTCATGGATAGAGCAGGCTACTGTTTAGAGTTTTTTTAGTCCAGCAAATCCATGTACTTGGTCTTGGCCTTATTATATTCAGCTGTGTTTATCTTGTCTGTACTTAACCCAAATCATTCAAGTTAATACACAAGAGTCTTTTTATAAACAGAAGGTGCAGTGTAATTGTTCATGTGTTGGTTTGTTTGGAAACCATAAAAAGCTCTGTACACTGATAAAAGATGCTAGTGATGGGACTTTTCTCTTTTTACGACATCCGAATCTTTTGGATCCGTTCATATAAAAGAGTTGTTCAAAAGACTGATTCTTTTTATATTTATTTATATGACAGAAGCCAATGTGAGAACTCATTTTATCTACAAACTAATCACAGAGAGAATCGACCAAGGCTCAGATGTGTTTAAAACGGTTTAAACTGAAAGTGGGTGTTTACTGACTGAAACTATGCATAATCTAATTAAAACGCCGCACTTCAATAACGTTAATTAAAAACTAAGTGTTATTATGATCCCAAATATGTTTTCTGTGCAAAAAGCTCTCATTCGTGTTACCTACTTCTGTGCTGATTCTTGTGTTGGTTCAGTGTTAATCGGTGTAAAAATGCAGAAAAACTAGAAAGAAAAAGATTTGTCTTTTAAAAAATGAGATCCGGTTCCATCCATTCACATTAAGGAATCGTTCAAAAGAGGATGCGTATTATGTAAAATTGTAAGAGCTTTGAAGCATGCATGTTATAATGATTTTCCCTCATCCTAAGCTTATATGAGTTGTATTTTGAGTGAGTCATGAATGTCTGAGTAATCCTGTATTGTTCTGGGTCAGGGCTTAGAAATGTTTTATTGCTTCTATCTTTTATCCCTGTCCTAAACCTATTGCCGGATTCCTTGTTTTTTCCAATGTGCCTATGCCATTTTTCACAACAGAAACCACTGCTGCTCACTACTGCATGTGTTATCATGACTTAAAGAGCCCATATTACGCTATTTTCTGATCTCTGTTATAATGTTTCCTCATCAAAAACATACCTGGAGTTGTATTTTGTTTAATTCACACATGTTTAACACACAAACCCTGCATATTTAGGCTGAGTTCTTGTCTCAACAAGAAAACACCCTTTGATGTCAAGTGGTAATACAGGAAATGCTCCACTGTGTTTTTAACTCCATACACCTTCACTAGAATCATTTGGATAATTTTTGCCCTGGAATTGATAATCTTTTCTAAACAAAAGCTAAAAGGTAGCTGCTTCATGACATCATAAGGTGGAACAGAGCATTTTGAGCTTTGGAGATGTAAACAGACTAATAATTAAAAAAATACTCAAACGTGTGAATGAAACAAAACACAACTCCACGTATGTTTTTGAGGAGGTAGCAGCATTATAACATGGCTTAAAGTTCACAAAAGTCCATTTTCCGTAAAAAGGCAAGAGACGACCTGTTCGAAAATGGTAAAAAGAAAAACAAAATACTAAAAATGGCTCAAATAAACTGCTAAGAATGTAGAAATGGTACAAGATGCCTAGACATGGCCTTGATGGAGTGGATTCAAATGGTAGGATTAGAGCTCTCAGCAGAGACAGGCAGACAGGCCCCCTCCTCGGGGAAGAATAGGGGGCAGTGTGGTCAACCTTCTGGCTTAGGCCTCATACATACTGTTGACCAGGCCACTGCAGCCAAACACACACTTCGTACAGGTCGAGCAGCAGTACAAACACACGGAGGATTTCCTACTCCAATGTACACACACTGACCGCTGAGTAATTGTAAGTTGGTGGCTTTAAGGACGCGAACATGCGAACAAGTTAACATTCCAGCAGAGCCAAGTGCAGTCCCCACAGACGAGACTAATTAAGTGCTCGGCCATTTTGGTGCTTAAGGCGAGGGAACTAAACAGAGACTCATTGACTGGAGCCTTATGGCAGACCAGTAAAGAGAATGTCGGAGATGGACAGGTGCCTCCGTGTTGAAGTTGTGGAACTACACAAGAGGTTTCTGCCAATTCATCTAATTTCAAGTCTTACCAAAATATGCATCTATTGACCAGTAAGTATGTCGGCCTCCACAAAAGGAAACGGCAAAAAGGTACACACTTGGTAATTTGTTTTATTTGGAGTTTTGTCTACTCTTGATGTAAATAAATATTTTTACCTTGTTGACTTTACTTATCGGGGACAATTTTCTTTATGCACTGGTACAAAGTCTAATAGAAAATAGACGTGCAATAAGAAGTACTAACCTGCTAGCTAACCCGCTAGCTGTCACGTTCCAAATAGGAAGTGACAATGGATGTGCTTCCGGCTCCAACAGCGTTGCTAAGCTCGTGCTGCCTGCTAAACCTACGGTGCGGGCAGGAAAAGGTGTTACCTTCAACAGCCTGGCTCTGGATTGGCTCTTTGGTTGCTATGATACTTGCGGTTGGAATTCCAAATATGGAACTTGGCTTCGGGTTAGCGATGTCCATTTATATATACAGCCTATGGTTAGTACTTCTTGTGTCCCACTGGATACAGAAAATTGTTCCTGATAAGTAACAAGGTAAAAATATAAGTAACAAGGTAAAAACATATACATCAAGAGTAGACAAACTCCAAATAAAAAAAAGTACATTGCACTTGCCCAGAAGTTGAGAGGTGATCATGACCTTTGACCCCGCGACCCTGTCTTTTGACCCTGCACACAGAGACAGGACTGTTCCAGATCTGCTGATATTATCATAGATACACACAGGTAACTTGGCTTTAACTTCACCGCTGACTGATGGGGAGGAGACGTGCCCAGTGCAGAGTTCTGCCTGTCTCTATGCAAATCAATAGGTCTTAGTAGTACAAGTTAGTTCCAAGTCAACGTGACAGGACTATTACTAAGAATCTCATGCTCATTACGATTGATAAGGGAATATTGATTTGCACAGAGACAGGCAGAACTCTGCACTGGGCACGTCTCCTCTCCATCAGTCATGGACAGGTGACAGCGGTGAAGTTAAAGCCAAGTTACCTGTGTGTATCTATGATAATATCAGCAGATCTGGAACAGTCCTGTCTCTGTGTGCAGGGTCAAAAGACAGGGTCGCGGGGTCAGAGGTCATGATCACCTGTCAACTTCTGGGCAAGCGCGATGAGAAAAAACCTAGGAAAGAATTACTCTAACATGATGGAGCAAGGGATATTTTTGGTTACGTTAAAACATGGTAAAATAAAAAAGAGAAAGAAAGAAAAACAGGTTTGTATTATATGAGATGTAATTAAATGGTCACATTTTTATATAGCGCTTTTCCACCTCATCAAGGCACTCAAAGCCACCCATTCATTCATACACCAGTGTACGCAGACACTGGGGGCGAGGTAGGTTAAGCGTCTTGCCCCAGGACACCACGGCAGCATTCATCTGTGGGAGCTGGAATCGCACCGCCAACCTGTGCGTCACTGGATCCGACCGCTCAACCATGTTTATGTGAAAAGCGGGACTTGAACCGCCAACCTTCGGATCAGCAGACAAAAGCTCTACTAACTGAGCTGCTGTCACTGTTTTCCATCTGTTACAGTTCACCAATTCAGAAGTAGAATCAGTAAACTTACATGACAGGTATTAAAACAAACCTAACGTTGACTTTGACTGTGACCAAGAGCTCTTTGAAGTACTTTTTGAGTACTACACTGCAGACTCAATCATCTGTAGTGGATTGCGATGACAGTTACTTAAAATTCACTTACGTCTGCTTATGACTTGACAGATTGGTCAATTTAAGGCAAACTCTGGAATCTACTTAGTCCCAAGTCACATCCAACATGTGTGTGCGTCTGTGTGAACCCTCCCCATACATGAGCACTCAAAGAAGGCAGCCAAAAGTGGATGTGCCTCTCGCAATAGCTTGGGGGATTTGGGTATAAATGAGTTGAGTGTGGGTGCATTAATGAATAACACACACAACCCTTACTTTAAACAATGACCCCCTCTCTCTCTCTTTCTCTCTTTCGCTCTCCTCCCATCCTCTGGCGCATCCTCCCTCTCGCCGGCGCATTTCAAGGCAGAGCAAAGCGACTTCTTCATTTGGAGTGTGAGACAATGTGGCAACCCCGGCCGGCTTTGTGCGGCTGACACCCTGCAGCGGCACAATATGGCCCTGTCAGGGATCAGTGGCACCACACAATGGCCATTTACCCACGGGGCCAGCGAGGAGGGCCCCCGGGGGCAGAGACGAGACGGGCCCATTTCGCCGTGCTACTGCAGAATGTGTGTAGGGCCACCACTCAACCAGGAAAGACAAGATCAGATAGGAGATTATAAAAGAGATTAAAGATGGGAGAATGGTAGTTTGGGGGCTTGTATGGGCATATTGGTAGGAGTTGTAGTAGTAGTGATAGTAGTAGCTGTAGTAGTAGTAGTAGTAGTAGTAGTAGTAGTAGTAGTTGTAGTAAGCGAGGCAGGCTTTTCTCACTGGTTTACTTTAGGCTAGGGTCTTCTAAAAAAAAAAAAAAAAAAGTTGTGGCAGTAGTAGTAGTAGTAGTAGTAGTAGTAGCAGTACTGTAGCTGGAGTGGTGGAAGTATGTGCAACTGTTTTACGAAGGAATTTAGAAGCAGAGATAGCAGTAGTCGTTCTAGAAAATGCATAAGCAAGCAAGCAGTAAATACGTTGTCGTAGAAGTAGCTGACTTAGTACCGGTATTTACAGCAAAAATATTTGATTCACTACTTCTTTCTTATGAGTAATATTAATTCTAAGAACTAGTAAAACATTTCATTGCTGTGTTTTTCATCTGTGGTTATGAGCAACTACAAAGAGGACCAGCCTGAAGGCAGAATAAACAGATCTTGTGCCAGCGATTGAAAAAAAGGGAAGACACCGAGCCAAGGGGGTGCCTCTCCCGCGGGACGTCCCACAGCCAGCACGGAGGGGCTGGGAGGGCGGGGCCGGTGGGTCTTGGAGCTGAACTTGGATGCTTGATCAGAGCCGAGCATAATGTCCGCCCTGAGCAAACACAAACAGGCCCTATTGGACAAGAGCTGGGTTTTCACCTTCACAGCTTCACCCATTAACCTCTGCCTTCTTTGACTGAGAGTGGTGGGTGGACAGCAGTGGACAACAGAGGGATCTGGGGTGGCGTTGGGGGTCAGAGGTGGTGACCCGAGGGGGCTCCAAGGACACAGGGACACAGGACAGAGGGACAGAGGCTGGACCTGGGTCAACGAGTCCGCTAAACTTCACCATCAGTCTCCCACGTCAGCTCTTGACACGGCGCAGAAGGTTTGGGCTAAACAGGTTAGCTGGACAAACAGACAGGGAGAGCGAGGCTTTCATGGGGTGGGAAAGGGACGCCACGGAGAAGACGTGACCTCTTGACCTTTGCTGATTAGATTATTAAAGGTGACAGGATTGCAAGCAAAGATGTGTATCGACTGGAATTATATTACGAGGCCAGACTCCTGCACACTTTTCATTCCTGTGCATAAAAAACGTTTTCGGTTTAAATCAGCACGGGAGTTGCCTGGCAAATCTAGAATGATGTCTCTCTGTATTTTTTATACAGATTGATGTCAGTCTGGTCCCCACGTCCTCCGTTGTATCTCAAGACCAGTCAAACGTGATCGTCCAACCAGATCTGTTTTTTTCAGTGACACATGTGAAACGAAGGAGCTCATTGGTCACCTATAATTTACAAATAAAATCAAATTTATCTCGTTGATTCTGTAGAAATCCACAGTGCTTTTCAGCCTCCGGTGATATTTTTGCCCTTTATTTTTTCCAAGACAGACAGACCATGCGTGTCCCTGATTGGCTAATCCACCTGTCAATCACGCCCATTTGAAAACAGGGGAGTTTCACCGGTGACCAGACTCACATCTTCGTAAAGTATTGAAGAAATGTGTATTCTGGATCCCGGGGAAGCACGGGACAGTAGTGATTCCAACAAATTTAAAGTCATGTTAAAAGGATTGTATTGCACTTTGCTTATTCATTTAAAGGTTTTGATCAGAACTATAAACTGCAAGTTTATCATTGCAACACACTGTATGTACCGCCATTGATGATGTAAAAAACAGGTCACAAGACTAATAGAGACCAACCTCTGTGGTGCTCATTTAAAAGGTAAAGAAAAAACATTTACTGTAATGTTTTTTTGTGTGAAATGGGGTATCCTAAAGATTCAGAGAAACAGCGCCAAAAAATACAACAAAACATAACTAATTTCTTTATAACATGGTAGAAAGTTGTTTTGGGAGAATACTACTATAATAATGTAGCATTCTGCTGTAAGGAAACGTAAGGTTGTTTATTTTCTGAACACAAGGGCTACCGCAGGCCGTAACCCACGCCAAAACAAGAGCAAAACAACAACAGTCTCAACTCACTAGAGCCAATCTCCAAAACAGACCAGTAACTGACAAATAGAACCTTCACGTCAACTTGTCGGAATAGTGTCACATACAAAATGAGTTATATTAACAACAAAATGTGTCAACTCTGAACAGAACAGAAATTATCAGCTCGTTAGCCTACAACCTATGCAGCCTATGACACAGCCATGACCTCAGTGAACTCCGTCATCAAAATGATTGCGTTACATTGGATTTGTCAGGCATGAAAACACAACAAATAAAGATGAGCGTCCCTGGTGGGGTAGAATACAAACCCCGCAGAGACGCGTTAGCTATATCGCGTCATAATATACACACTAAAGATGTATTAGTTTGAGGGGGGATGCCCATGATGTTCCTCAACAGTTTCACCCTAGTTTCCTTACATTCGCTGCGCTCTACACACTTGACACACCTACTGAAGCATATTCTCCATACTCAGTGATGGTATTTGCACCATTAACCACTGCAATCGCTGCATAGGGGAGAGTGTCTTACTCAAGCCGGAATCAAACCTTAAACTTGAATTGGGTTGGTCGACCGCTCTTAAATGACACAGTCTTGTAAATAGAAACCAAATAGTACCAAACATTTTGAAGTTGGACTGGATTAAAGATGAATCAATTGGCTTTTTTGGAAGTAATTTCCCAAGAATCCTGCTGCCTCGTGTCTCATTCTAATTACACTGTGCCCTGTGATGCGGCTGTACTGTGCTTCCGGACCAAACGGTTGCGCTCACCTTAGTTGGGGGTCATCCTGCTTCTGATTAACTGGGTCAGTGCTCACTATTTTCAGCCCCTCTCTGACAGGGAGATGCATTAGTAATCTGGGAGTGTATTCCGGGTTTAGAAGGGGAAAGGAAAAAAAGTGCTGTGCCGGGGGTTTGTGTGCGTGCCCCTATACCGGGCTCCCAGAGGTGGGGCTCATGTGTGATGGAGCCCGTGTCTGTGGCGCACATCTATAGTTCATGTAGTCATCTGGAGCTGTGGGCTGGGACCCGACGTGCCCCCTTTATGTTGCAACATCCAGGAAAGTGTTGCAACATAGCTTTACGAAGGTATAGTTTTAGGACTTACCGTGTAACAAGAGGCACACAAGTCATTTAGCTTACTGAATTTGATAAATATATATTATACACTTTGATATGATATAGTTTTATGTTTCTAAATGTTCAAAATCCAAAGGACACAATCATAGACTGCATATGTAAATGGACATAAAAAGGAGGTGAGCGTGGGTGCGCTTCCGGCTTCATCGACTCTGGCTCCAATTCACATTACACTGAAAAATTGTCGCCCCTTTCTTTGTAACTGCTGCTATCAAGCTCGTAATTTTGATCTTAAAATGTTCGTATTACCCCGCTCTACATGATCCTAGTGTTTTTATTTCGCTATTGTGTCCGTAAATCAAGATATGAACATTAATAACAGACAAATCAGACGGCTTCTTTCCCCGAGGTCGCTCCTGCTAGTGTTAGCAACAGGTTTGATTGACAGCGTTGCTAAGCGCCTGCTCCCTGCTAAACCAGTGGTGCGGGCGGGAAGGGGCGTTACCTCCAACAGCCTCGCTCCGGATTGGCGTTTGGAGTTTTACTTACATTACTCTCTCTAACGTCAAAGTTTAGTATATTTAGTATCTAGTTTAAGACAGATCTCTTTTTTACATTTTGTTAATAGTAAATTTCAATATTTCCAGATTTTCAATTACATGTTTCTGTTGTTCTCTTGCTATTTTTGTTCGATTGCTTTTCTCTCTTCTCTCTGCTAAGTCTGCAGACGACACCGCACTCGTCGGGCTCACCTCGGACGGCCATGAGTCTGCTACAGGAGGGAGGTGGACCGGCTGGTGACCTGGCACAGTGGCAACAACCTGGAGACACAGATACAGGCTGCAGTACATGGGGAGCTCGGCTGAGAAGGTGAACGGCTGCAGCCTCCCATCTCTCTGGGACCTTTACGTCTCCGGGACTCGGGGATGAGCAGGTCCAGGGTGACCCTTCTCACCCCGGACACGGACTATTTGAGCCCCTCCCCTCAGGCAGGAAGCTACAGAACCCCTCGCCTCAAGAACAGTTTCTTCCCCTCTGCCGTTGGACTCATGAACACTCTATATAACATCTGTCACTTTACTTTTAAGACCAGTCACTGTCACGATGAACCTACTTGCACTGTTGTCCTGCCCATTTTGTACATTTTTCATTTGCGTATCAAAGTCTGTTTTACCTTATTTTAATGTGTACCCTTATTTTTATTTTATCGTTTTATCATAGTTTTAATCTTTGTTTTATGCTGCACCATAACGCCCAAGCAAGTTCCTTATTTGTGGATTTTGTTCACTGATAATGACAATAAATCGTCTTCTAATTCTGTTATGTGACATTTTTGAACCCTATATATGACCAGGACACTGAATCTTTTGAATAATTTCAGGTAAGTTCAGTCAGATATAATGCAGTGTGCACCAGTAATCTGACCAAAACTGAAGAAGCGGATTGTATGAGCAGCGAAACGTCTTCACTCCCACATCTTTTTGTCCAGCTGACAGATATTAGTATTTCTTACTATACAGAGAGGTACTTACTCAACTCTGGGTAAACTAATGGCGACTGAACACCATTAAAACACGGTGAAAAGCTCGTAAGAGTCGATTTTACATATGTCCCCTTTACAAACAATGATAAATGCTTAACGTTCCCAGACTAATAATGCATAAGCACTTACGAGGCCGGCCAGGTGCAGCAGGTGAAGGGTGAGTAGGTCCAGCAGAAGTACACCTGGACACTGTCATAGGTGCAGACTCATTAATACTGGTCACTGGTCTGTGCGAAAAATCCCAGGCTTGTAAGGATTCATACTTCATAGTTGGGTTTTTTTTGTTTATTTTTTGCAAACTGCAGTGCTGACTTCCCCCTGCCCTTTATAGTACATGTCATCACAACAAAGTGCTACGCTGCCGAACCACGTTTTTCACCTCTGCTGACCTCTTTTGACCTATGACCTTACTGTCTCTCAGCCCCCGACACAGGTGTTTTGATCATCCCAAATGTGTCTCTCTCTCCTCACGTGTGAGTTAACCAGAGGCCACTCCCACTTCCCTGTACAGTACTGTTTGTAGCGCAGAGGCAAGGTTTGTCTGTTATTTAGTCAGAGGGAGGCGTGATAGCCTACAATTAATCTTTGTTTGTTTTATGATATTATTTTATTGTACAAGAAACTTTGTCTGACGTAATGTGGTAATGTTTTAAGTGGAATGAATGAGTGAGTAGTAGTAGTTCCGCATCTTATTTAAGTCCCATTGTCATGTGTGGAGCTGTGTTGACTGATGTATATTTAAGTGGGAACCATATGGCTCAGGGACACAATCACAGTTTCATTTATGGGCCTAAACAAACGACTCCTTCCACCTCTGATCTGGAGCTGCCTTTGCTTTTTTTTTGCAGTTCCACCAAGGTACAATGTGTATAGTAAACTCTCGTGCATCTATTTATTGATTTATCAACTCCCTAAAAAAATTACCTTAACAATGAATGCCATTCTCAGTCCCTAATTATTCCAGAATGAAAGAAGAACAAGCTTTTTATAAGGCCAGACTGAATAGACAATAAATTAGACTCCTGTTGTTCTGTCCGGCTATACGTTGTAATGTACAGTAATGGTGCACAAAGCCCAAGAGGAAATATGTGACAAGCTCCAGTTAACCCTTCCACACACACATAAGCCTCTTTTCCATTGGCGCGGTTCGCTTGGGGCCGTCTTGGTGCAGGTTTGTTTGTTGTGGCTCCCTTCAGGCGAAATGCGTTTCCATGCTTCAGGTCCAGGGGCAGGGCTCTGCTACCTGAGCAACTGACGTCACCCAAACATTACAAATGTTTACTTAACAAATACAATCTAAATCGTATTTGAATTATACTCGTAATCAGGCCGATTTCAGAAGTTCACAAAAAGACGTTTAGTGATTTAGTAAGTTTGCGGCACTGTGATACGTGGCTAAAGCTGGTGTAAAAACGAAACTACGTCTGCTTTATCGTCAGCTTTTCCTACATGTATTTCATTTCTCTGCACCTCTACACCGTGTTTAGCGCCTCTTTATGTAATGCGTGTCGATAAACAGGAAACTGCATTTGTTGCTTTGTTCATGTTGTTTAATGACGTATATATCAGTTCAACATATAAAGTTGTCATAACTGGAAATATGGAGGTTTATCACAAGATCAAGTCAGCGTTTGGTGAAAGATTATTATTTTCTGTTTATATCTTCTTTTTGCCGTCTTGAGTCTACGTTCTCTCTTGTCCAATCATCTCGTTTCTTGTAAAGCCGCACCTTAGCTGAAGCGATCGGTCGCTGCTGGGAGCTAGTCCCCTCAAACGGCGTCGTACTTTCACTTTAGACAGTAGAGACACTTGTGGCCTGTACTGATCCTCTCCAAAGTGAACCAGTGGAAACGAGGCTATACGCACCCCCCCATTGTGAAGGTTCACTTTGAGGCACGTCCCGACACCTCCGGGTGCTGGAGTGTCCCCCATGGGTGCTGCCACGGGTTTATTTAGAGCTGCAAACATGTCCGCACTGCACAGCTTGTCTGAATGGAGATTCTCAACATGTGGTTTACTCCCCCTCCTCCCCCAAACTCAGCCCCTCAACCCTCTGAACCCAAAACGCACCATCTGGCCTGTTCCTCTGTGCACCACTACACGACCCACACGTCCAGCCGGGACGCACACAGATGTGATGTCGACATATTACCATCAATTCCACGGTGTCTAGCGCTATTAGCATTTGTTGATCGTGCCAAATTTGTTTGAAATGAAGAAAGTATTACGGGACTTCATGGAGCCTTCATAAACAAAATGAATGCATCGTTGCACGTAAAGTTGCAATTATTTGATTTTCTCCCTCAGAACTTAATGCCAAAAACAGTTTGACGTAAATGTCCCTGGATCATTACAAACTAATAAAACGAACTGAGCTAAAACAGGGAATCTAAAGAAAGTGCATTAAAGCAACGTTTAAAGTAGAATTAATGCATTAAATTATAGAAAAATACACTTGAAATATAGATAAAATATTTAAAAAAACAAAGCCTGATGTGTAGGTTGAGGAGAGCGAAACATATTTATAGTGAACTGAATAATAAAAATAGTTCCTTTCTAGTGGGAGTGTGAGAGAGTGGACAGACTGTGGCTTGAGCAGAACACTGAATGCCCATGAGCCGATGACCTCGGGGGGTCAGGAATCATTGTGTGGTGGGCCTACGCTGTGTGGTCTCTGGTGTATAATTGACATTTAATGAAGGCTTGCGTTTGTGCGGGGCCATAGAGACACTGGGGAGAAGAATGGAGGAGTGGGGTGAAACAGGGGCACCCGGGATTTATGGGGCAGCGCGCACTGAAATTGGGCTAAGAAAGTGCAAAGAAACGCAATATCTGCTTCTGAGGAGAAATTTGGCTTGAGAGGATGGAGCGGAGGTAATAAATGAAAGATAAAGAATAGAATATAGAAGTTCCTGGAGAAGAGGTGCATCCTGGGATATGCAGAGGAGCAGACACCGCAGTCTGTTGTCTGGCTGCCAACTCCATCTGTCTACTTTCACATCACTTCCATCAAACATTTGACTAAAGCAAGACATGGAAATTCACACTGGCACCATGTGGAGGCACAAAGCTCGGCTTTTGTTCTAAATGAGAGCGGCAGAAGCTGATGAATCTTTTCACATCAAATTTGTATAAAAGTGACTCATCTCCTGACCAGAGCAGTGTTTAATTGTTACTGCCCTTTAAAATAAATAATATTTGCTGATTTACTGTACTCTCTTTTATGCTCTGAATCATGTGTTCTGCTCTTATGGAGGATGGGGGTTCAATTCCCTGCAGAAACAATAAATCTATTGGTCTCAAACTGAGCAAAATTATAATTATGCATATGCTTTTATTTGGACAGAGACAGCGCACAACAATACATTGACCTTAAAAACAGGAAAGATGTATGGTGCCGGGTTATAGCAAAAATACTAATTTCCACCTGTCGTCCCTGGACAGGCTGATGTTAGGTAAGAGTAACAGTTTGTTGTAGGTGGATGAAAAAACCTGTAAACATATAGTACATACATCTAATACAACACATCTCGCCCCTCAAATACGCCATTTCTAAAAACATTCAGTTTACACACACAAACACAACCACACCAATTTGTTCACACACAATCACTAAATTTCCGATATACAGATACTCTTTCTTTCATACACATTCACTAATGGGTGCAAACTTGCTTTGATATTAGCCATTTCTTTGTCACATGTGCAAACTTTTGAAAACCTGTGCATGTTACAGTCTCATTTGGCAAATTATTCCACTGACTCATAGCAACAACAGAGAAAGTCGATTTACCGCACTCACACAGACGTGGGTGAGGCGTCTTAACCTGTGGGTTGGTTTACACTTTATCCAGCCACTGCCACACAACAAGGTACATGATTCCCTCTCTCTGTTGCATTACCTTATGCCCACGTCTGGCTGTCAGCAAATCACATTTATCCTCAAACATTTACCTCTTCCTCCACCGCAGCCGGAGAACTATTGGCCGCCTCAGCTTCTCCATCTCCTCTTTACCATTGCCATCTGTTATGAGATATTTTCTCACTTCCTTATTTGGATATCTGACTTGTGAAAACAAGGAAAAGATTAGCTCTAAACTTGCCATAATGAGCTTTGTTTTATGATCCCTTATCCGGAACAAACAGAAATAAAATGGGGTGATAATACGCATTATCTCTCATTCACTGTGTTTATTGAAATAACACCCTCCTTAACCACTACTTCTCACTTCAAAGTCACTCTTCCTTTATTATATTCTGCATCCTGTAAAAGACTAGTAATTTCCCTTCCTGTCAATCTCATTTGCCTATTGCTCAGCAGCAGACTCCTTGTTTTGAAGGCGTGGCTGTGTATTATCTACGTCAAACTAACTGAAGTTGGCTCAGTATCAAAGTCTGCTCCTGGGGGAAACCCACACTCACTGACAATAGTCCGGCCAAATTACAAAATAGGCGAGAGGTTTGCCTTTTTGGAGTATGGCTCCAGAGCTTCAGGTCTCAGAGACCTGCGGCACCACAAACACCATAAGAAATACAAGCTACACAAAAAGGAAATGAATTGCTCTAAAGCATTAGAGCAATTCACTTCCATGGTGTATGTAACTGAAAGAGTAAATCTTGTTAAGTTTACCGCATGAAAGTGCCCTATAATTACTGTAATTAAACATAACTACAGATATGGTCCAATTAACATCCATTTAAACTTGATGGTTTGTTTAAAGTACTGTCGTTAACAAAAGACTTCAGATGTCGTTACTGAATCGCACCTACCTAATATAAAAAAGAGGAACAAATGGAACACAGAGCTTTAGGCATTTACCTGTGCCCTATAAGAAAATAATGCCGTCTCGAAACATCATTCAGCCTGTACATCACAATAGAAAACAAGAAGGGGCCCAGAGCTGATCCCTGATGGACTCCCACTTGGACCAACACCTCTCTTGTAATTAATTTAGTGACTAACCCGTATTAGCAGTTAACCACAATATATAATTTAATACTAAACAGATTATACTTATCATTTTGGCTGAGGATAAATAAAGATGCTTTGTCATTTTTGTTGGTTTAAGAATTATCACCCTGGATACGCTGCACACAAAACAACTACACCTTGGCTTGGTAAGCAGTACCAGACTGAACTGCTCTGTATATAACACAATGAGTTAGCTATACTGGCTCACCAGGCAACATATCATGTTTCCTCCAGCTGAAAATAGTATGTCGACATTCTGCTGCTGTTAGAGAAACATCTGAAAGAATAAATGTTTTGGGAGTTTTGTGTCTTGTTTTAGTAGAAACAACCACATAAAGTGCCGAGCGAGCAGAAAACTTGTAAATCCTCTGCTTCTCTGGGGTTTAAGGCACTTGGAATATAGAGGAGAGCGCCACAGAGAGTCCTGAGGGAGAGGAGCACACAAGTCATGTGACACATACTGTACAAATAGATGTTTTGTATTGTAGCTGATATAGGGACTTTCAAGTGATTTGGATTTTAATAACGTTATGTCCACCTGCTTAATTTTTATCATATGATTATTGTTAATATACAGATATCTATTTGATCTTGATGGGAATGACATGAAACGTAAACTGCAATGTAGCTGAATTTAGAAAAAGATAAGGGAAGTAATATCTTTATGCAAACCACTAAACATCTGAGAGAACGGCTGGTAGACACACACACACCTGCCAACACCGAAGACTAGAGCCTGTGGTGTTGTCTGTTGTGTGTGAACTGTATGTGGTGTAAAGGTCACGGGATTGTGGGTTATTGGTGGGGATGAATTTGAAATGCCGTGGCCGAATTGGAATAAAACGATAAAAAGCGAGGTGCTGGTGCGACCAATAAAAACCCAAAGGACAATAAAATATGTCAATTTATTTCAATAAATTCCATCAAAACTGAGCTCAGTGAGAGTAAAACTACAATAAAAGTTAAAAATTACTATTAAAAAGATAGTGGAATGAGGCTAAAAGTTACTAAAACTGTTTAAAAAGTAGCAGCGTCAGTCCAGCGCCTATGTGCAGTCTGTTTGGTCCTGTGAATGTTATTTCTTATTATTGCTCCTTTAAAATCCTCAAATCTAATCTGAAGCAAGAGGTTGTTTAACTGAAATTGACAGGAATTCTTTCCCTCTTGAATATGACATATTAAATCTCAAGAGGCTAAAGGACTGATAATAATAAAAGTAATAAAAATAAGACAAGTATAAGTTTGCTTTTGGCAGTGTTAGGTACATGGGACAATTTATTATTATATGTTAGTGAAGTTAAGTATTGGGAGTCGTTTACCTTTTCTCTGAAGTCATAATTTTCTGTTGGGAAAACATTATGTAATGTTAACCGCTTTTTATTGCACAAACAAATACATACCCCGGAGACATGAACGCCTGCTTCCACGAGCACTTCCTGGGCGCCTGCCTCCTCGCCTGTCTCCTCTCCAATTCCTTCAATCCAGCTCTGCCACAACAGAATCAGTTAACGGCCGCAGCACTGGGGGTGTGTGCACTACAAACACACTTGAGGCTCAACGCATGAAAGCAAACCACTGAACATGCCTACACCCAAGCTCCTCCTGCCTGTGCCGTGTGAGAGGTAATGGTATATAAAGTGTTACCAGAAATGGATGCCCCAAAGCTATCTGCGCTTAATGAAAAACCGTTAGCTCAGGTATGCTGGAGGCTAATCGTGCATTTGTTCCGGGATTGTTTTGAAGAGGTACATATGCTGCGGTGCGTGGCGATCCGTCTTGTACGTATGTAGGGGTTCGTAGGCTGCCACTTCGCATGAGACGTTAACACATGTGCCGGTGATGCATGGAGAGTTGTGCGAATACCTGGACGTGTGCCCTCCAGGTGAGCTGTCAGTCATAGCTTAAAAGTAGTGGTGCTTTGGTTAAGTGAACACAGTACATGATATTATCCACTTAAAAGATGACACTAAAGAGCTTAAGCAAAGCCCTATAGATTGTAAGTAGCAGGCCTATTTTAAATTAGAAGCAAAACTCAGTAAATGTGTTGTTTCTACTGGTCAGCCCGTTTCCTTCTATGGAGCATTTCAAGTAAGATAAGATATGCTTTATTTGTCCCACAACGGGAATTTCCGCTCACATGTACGGCGTGAGCTTCCGAATGCTAGTTAAATGTCCTTTTTGTAGTTTACCTATTTTGGTGACGTTTAATGGCATTCGTGAAGTTAACCCATGATTTCTTGTGTACCAGATTGCCGTCGCTGCTAGTCATTTTTGCTCTCTAGTCCAGTCTCTGCTCTGCTAATCTTTTAAAAGTTAGTTATGTACGTTATGTTTTGATATATTACCTAAAGTCTTTTTGCGACCTGGGTTGGGTTAGTTTAGAGGCAACACACAGTTGGGGTTGTAGTGCACTGTAAGGTTAGGCCTCAGGGTTAGCACAAGTCACTTTAGCCCAGACAGGCCCCTTAGGCACTTTAAACATCTAGAACTCCATGCACTTTAACCTATTCCTAAGCTGTACGAAAAGCACTTTAGCACAAGCACTTTAAATGTCAATATTCGCACATCCTCCATGTTTTGCACAGCGCCAGCACTTTAGCTTATTGTAAATGTAGGATTTCAGTTGTTTTCTTTGCTTCTCATTAACATTTTCTTTTTTCTTTTCCTTTTTTTTTGGTTTGTTTTTTTTTTGGATTAAATTCTACATTTGCAAAAGTTAATTTCTTGGTTGTTGTCTACTATTTTATTGACTTTTAAAAAAACTTTTAAATAGTTATAACATAAAATAAAACTTTGTCCTTGTTTATGTCAGACTGACTTAAAAATAGCCAAAATCTAACACAACCCTGTGTCAGTAAAACTGAGGCTACAAAACGATTGTGTACAATAAACACTGAATGAAACAGCCAGAAAGTTGTTCACTTACAGCAATGAACAATAGGCTGTCCCTTTATAAACACAGTAGACCACTTTCTGTAGCAAGTAAAGTTTATTAGTATAGCACCTTTTACAGACAAGGAAGTCACACAGTGTTTCACAACAAGAAGTTTAAACTCATAAAAATAACACATAATTACACCAACCGTCATAGGAGCCCCTAGAAAACTACTGCACCTTGACCAAATAAGTGAGTTTTGAGTTGGCTTTTGAAGGCATCAACAGACTCCAGTGAACACAAGGAGAGCAGGAGATCGTTTCAGAGTCTGGGAGCAACAGCCTGTGACACTTAGTTTTTAGCTTTCTCCAGACTCCTGCAATGTTTATGACACCAAAGTCCCCTCTAATTACTTCAGATAATGATTACACGGAAAGGCTTCCACTGACATCCTTAAAAACATGGGGTTTGTTTGCACTAAGCTATTGTGATGTAAGTCAAAGGGAATCCTCCTGCTGATTTGGCCAAGCACCAGAAAACCCGTGGAATTATTAGAAATCATAAAACTCATTCTCAGCAGCACTGTCTACTGTACAAACAGGAGGCTGTGGTATTACTCCTATTGGAACTCAGTTAAAGGAAATGTGATGAGTTGAAGGAATATATTTATTATTTATATATGTAAATAGATGTTAATGCTGCGTGTGTGTGTGTGTGTGTGTGTGTGTGTGTGTGTGTGTGCACTGAGAGTATTTGTACCTGTACATTTATTACTAATGTTGTGAGTTTGTAGGCGTGTGTTTGAGAGTGTATGAGTGGGAGATGCATATGGAAGCTGTTATTGTATCTTTTGTCATGTTTTATGAAATATATAGGGTACTTGGCTGCCCTTGGCCCAGGAGGGGACGAGGGATGGAAATTGTTTATTTGCATTTGCTTGTTTTTAATGTGTTGTCCCTTTAATAAATAAATACTAATACAAATAGAAATAAAGGAGCGAGGAGGTCAGACTACACACACACACACACACACAGTTGGGTTACATGTCTTGGATGTACATGGACCATTACATTGACATTTGATAATTACAATCATTTCCTGGAGACTGATCCTAACCATAACTTTACTTGCACAGCCTTAATCTTAATGCACCCTTATCATGTTGTTGATTAAATATTATAAAATTGATTGGAGATCTGACCCTTGGCCTTATATGAGGCATATCCCCATGAATTAACTGTACAGTGTAATAAATGTGCTCCCGCTGATTGAAAGAGCCAGGTTCTGTGGGAAAAAGTAGGTTTGGGTTCCCAGGAAGGTCAAACGTCTCCTTCTCTTGCAAACTCCACACAGAAAGGCCCAGGACTTGAACCTGCAACCGTGTTGCTGTGAAGCGTGAGTAGCCACTTAGCCACTGTGTCTGACTATGACTATATTTTTACACAAATGTGATTAGTCACTGATAGTACCAGATGTCCTTTATGGAGAAAACGTTTTCACACGAGATGCGGAAGGGAAACTGCTCATTTTCTCGATTGGAAGCCCGCCTACAGTAATGAAGTGTTAACACTGTTACCAGGGCCCTTTGGGCTGGAAATGTGAGGAATGACATTTGTAAGGTTTATGTCTAATTACCATCATGGTCATTACCATCATGGTCATTACCATCATGGTCATTACCAGTCATAAATGTGCTGGTTGGTTTACTGTACCTTGTTATGTAAAGCATAGCACATTACAGCTAACAAAGGACTCTGGGAAAAGAAGTGAAGGGGGTCACAAAAACAGTTTGTCAAGGACAGCTTAAGCCTCATACCTTCATATTAATCACTATCAAAAAAGTAATATACTTTTGATTGATATCTGCGGCACACAAAATGTGTGTATTACTAGATGTTTTTCTTGTGAATGGGAAGAAAGTAAAGGCCCAGCACCTTAACCCAGTGACTGATTATCTTCTAGTTCATGAAAAATGCCTAAAAAATCAAACTGAAGGGGGCATAAATTAGAGCAAAAGCAGCTAAATGTAGTACAGGGCCTGTAACTATATTTGACTGTTTTGCATTTCTGTGTTTAAACTAAGAAATCATCAGTCATCAAGTGCTAATATCTGTAATTTATGCAAGCTTATTCCTTAAGGGCTCTGCCATTGTAAATAGGATAGGGTCTTGTTGTAATATGTTGCAATATACAGTACATGAGGCTCATGTAGGGATCATTCAGAAGTCAACTAGTCCTGCACACAGTGAGTAATGAAACCATAAAAAGTGCAATGATAAATCATAAGATGTTGCAGAAAAGAGTTCCAGTTGTGAATAGTTGAGAATACTCGCTATGGGCTATGCACCCCATTATTTCAAGTGTTGGCTTCACATTTGCACATTTGTGCATTTGCCTCAACCTGTCTACTGTATAGGCTCAAGGGAATACACAAGTGTAAGAGAAATCATAGAAATAAAGTCTGCACATTTGGGTTACACAGGACATGCATGTGAATGTGCGCACACAGGCAGAGGGTTCTGGGTGCCCAGTGTGGAGGGGCCAGTAGCCTCCTCATGCTTCACAGGGCTGTCAGAATGCATTGGCTCATCTCCAGTCAGTCTCCGCAGCTCGGGGCATACATTCTTCCAGTGGAGAGTGAAGAGTTAGCCCTGGAAGGTGTCTGTGTGGATCAGCACAGGCAGACACAAGGGACAGAGCAGTGTAAACAGACACAAAGTGACAGTCAGATCATGCAAGAGGAGCATGGACTCAGGAGGAATCCTGTGCACCTTACAACTGGAGGCTAAAGCTGAGAAGTGGAGTGACTGTGGACCTCCGGGTTTTTGGGTCTCCACAAGAGAAGCCAAATGAAATGTTTTTAGCATTCTCTACTCTAGATACAGAGCCTTGCTAAAATAACTCAGTACTTGAAGATGTCACAGTGGACAGAGAGGAACATGAATAACTCACTGACAACAGGCTGTTACAAACTTTACATAAGATGCAAATACTTCACCGGAGGTAACTTATGTGTACATTAAAGTAGGTGTTTCTGTCTCATCTCTTAGGTTATGCTAACCAAAATTAAAGTGAATTACAAAACACATTTTTATCAAGTTATATATTTTCTATTTTTGAGTTCATTTATTTCAGCCTTCAGCTTTGAAAGAGAAACTTCTACTTTTACAATCCACCAGTGAAGTATTTATACATCGTAGGTCTCACTGTCAGAGATTATTAATCCATAACTCCTGGTCACTGTCAGTGCATTAAATAATGATTTATTTTAGACTCTGCTAATTCGCCAAAAAAAAAAATGCGGCTGTAAGTGACGATCTGCACTTTTGAGGCAACTGGAACTTGTGTGTGTGAAAATATCCTATTGATTTTCCAAGACATAACATTACAGCATAACCAACTCTACTCCCACGCATCCCAAGGCACTTTATTAGCCTCACTTTTCACCTTTACACACTCCATACTGGAGACATGACCGGACCTGTTCGCCTGTCAGCTCCCACGGAAACCTATGGAACAAAACTGTAGGCATCTAACCCATGAATGCACTTCTAACACTTTTATGCATGTCAGCGGGACCACAACAGCCAGGGAAAGACCATGTCATTTGTGCATTCAAAGACATATAAAAACCCAGTGCACTGCAAAATATGCGATAGAGGCCATAAATTACGCAATCGTTCCACATTCTTTGCTGTTACATATAGAGATCATAATTCACATATATTTGGTTGCGTGCCAGCTTCACATATGCCAATAAAAAGGTCTAAATTATTTTCTCTGGGAGCAAAATCAAAATAGAGAGGCTGTTCAGACCAGACTTGTTCTTGATGATACGGGATGAATCATTGGCCTGTAAAAGTTGAGTTGTTAACAGTGCAGAAAGATAAGCTGAACCCAAAATACAGTAGATTTTAAAAGTGCAGCAGCGTTTGACTGTATACTTGAAACAGCATGACGTAAGCAGGTTTAAGAGTCACATGGCAGGAATATAAAAATAAAACTTAATTAGCTTGGCACTCTTCAGACAGATGAGAGTTGAAACTTTAGCTGTTGTGGTAACACTGCATGGTGCTATTCGTTACCTGTAGATTATAATAAGCTTCATAAATCATTAGGGCTGTAGGTGACTGAAGAGGTTCTCGGTGCTGTCGATCAGTTAGTCGACTAAAAAGCTCTCAAAACCATTATCTCTTTGTATCTGACTGAAACTGCACTTACAAGACTACACTTGTAAAGGAGTTCATGCAAAAACAACCATTTATACAGAAAAAAGTACTTGGAAACAATGTATATCTATAAAAGACATATTAAACTTGAGAATCATGAGTTAAATCTGCCTTTTTACATATATTTACCAAAAAATCTCACTGTTGTAAAAGTACAGGGAGGAATAAAATTCATTCCTATTCTGAAAAAAAAAACATCTTCAGCAAACTCGTACAATATCAGTGGTGGAAGGTAATGAAGTACAAGTAGTAAAGTACTGTACTTAAGTAGAATTTTAAGGCATCTGTACTGTACTTGAGTGCAATTTACAGTGGATACTTTTTACTTTTACTTAACTACATCTGAGAGTAGGTATCAGTACTTTCTACTCCACTACATTTTTGAACTGGTCTGAAAAGTAAAAAGTACTTTTCATAGTCTTTCATATATTTTTCATATGATTTGAGGGGTTATTTTTACCGTGTTCGTGGTAACATCCTGACTAAAGTTTTGGAGTTCAAGCTTCGGCTTTGAGCAAACAAAAATAAATACACAAAACTCATGAGAAAAATTGATTTGTATTGTTACTGTTGAACAAAATATGTATCATTTTTTAATCAATATCACTACATTTACACTTTAACAAATTAACAACACTTGTGTGAAATACTTTTTACTTTTACTATTAAAGTACATTTTTAAACAAGTACTTAAATACTTTTAATTAAGTAGATTTTTCCATGTGATACTTTTACTTGAGTAACTTTTTACCTCTGTATCTGCACTTTTACTTCAGTGAAAAAACTGAGTACTTCCTCCACCACTGCTCACTACCTTCTCATTTCTCCCGTAGTCCCACATAAATCTTTATAATCTAAATAAAGTGATTAGTCTAATACAAAGTTTGTTTGATTAAGCTCGACTAAAGGCCCACAGCCCTATAATAACACCAGTGACAGCTAGAAAGTAAAATGTGAAGGCAACAAGGCACTTACAATATGGGCCATTCATAAAAATCCTCTTCAGACGTAAAGAGACACTACTTATTTTCTATACTTGACATGTATTTTTGCACACTAAAATAACAATACAGTTACACAGACGCTTATTTGTAGTTATGTAAGTGAAAGTCCAGAACTATACCTCAAACTATAGCTGCAACTCAAGCTTTTTATGCTTTGATTATTGCTAACAATGCTCCGTTATCAGCAGTTAAGAGTCCTCACATACACGAACAACTGTTTCTGTGTCCGTGTTTTAGTATCCCATTTGTCGTATTAGTTTGTATGACTGCCTGGAGGCTAGAGATT
Organism: Periophthalmodon schlosseri; assembly: GCA_000787095.1. NCBI lineage: Eukaryota > Metazoa > Chordata > Actinopteri > Gobiiformes > Gobiidae > Periophthalmodon > Periophthalmodon schlosseri. Next base: position 204,647 of record KN472842.1, read on the forward strand.
AGGCTCCTTTACATCTTCAACGGTCACTGATGCCAGAGACGCCCTTATCGAAATGATTCCACACAGACGCCTCGCATAGTTTCACACAAATGCACAACAAAACCCCTCCCCTTTTTTCCCTCCAGTTTTTGTAATTGCTAGAATCTCGGCTGGTGTATTTACAGACAGCGTAACAACAAGCCCATTGGAGCCAATTATTCCCCCAAAAAACGTAAAAAAAGAAAGAAAAGAGAGGAACGGCCTTCAACTTGAGCGCGGGCGGACGTATCACAGAAATATTTATCCTGTTTAAAAGTTTAGGGAAGACAAAAAGGGGCTCGCCGCTAAACCCCTTAGCGTAGCAAGTGGAATGAAAACAGCCAGTGTAAAAGGGGGCTATTAGTCCCAGGACATGGACATTAGCATGATAGTAGACTTAGCCTAGGGAGGGACGCTAGCGGGTGGACTGGGAGGGGGAACTTTCTATACCAAGGGCTGCGCAGATAGGCAGAAAAATGCAAAGTAGGCTCCTATATACACTGGGCCACTATCAGCACAAGCCTGTACATAAGAAAATGGGTGGGGCTAAGACAGGAGAGCGAATTCAAGCTCGGAGATGCAAGGCCGTTAAAAAAAGAGGCAATTTGTAAAACTGCAAAGGACAACAATGACTTTATAACTTTCTTTTTGTGCTGGGAGAAGACTCTGTTTAAAAAGAAAAAGTGCCAATGTGCCATTCTGTGCCGGATTGTGATACTAAAACTTGGGTGAATAGTTGAATGGAGGAATTGTTGCGAGGAAAGCCGCCGTATGTTCGCCGCACTGTACTTAGAGGTATAATGTGTAGGATTTCCATTAAAAATAAAAAGTAATCCTCAAGCAATGGTAGGTCTTTTTATTGTAACATATGGACCTTAGGAGTGAAGGGGCAGTGATTTCGTAAGCTCTTTGGTTGTAGTTTTCCATTCTCTTTTTTCTCTGTTTAGTTTTTTTTGTATTGTGGAGAGCTTAGTAAATCGTTTCTTGGACTTCTTCGCATTATGAGAGAATTATCTTTCAAAACGTATAGTGCGTAAATGGCTATGTGTTCTGTCCAACTTTGCATGGAGCCGAAACTCCTGCATTTTTATAAATTTATTGATGAAAGCAAATCTCGTTTCAATTATTAATACACATTTTGTCAGCTTATTTCGACAAAAGGTTACTAAGGGGTGGGACCAAGTTGTTGTTTTGTAAGTCTCAAGTCTTTGGCCTCAAGTCCCAAGTCAAAGACAGGCAAGTCCAAGTCGAGTCCCAAGTCAGTGGCTCCCAAGTCCAAGTCGAGTCCGTCCTCTGTTTTGAGCTTCAGTTCATTTCAAGTCCTTAAACTAAAGTACCGAATACAGCTTGCATTTTTGTAATTTATATGTTTTTTAAATTAAATTGTACCACTTTAAAAAGTCATGCAACAAATAGGGATGTAACAATATCCAAATCTCACGGTACGATACGTATTATGACATTTTGGAGAGATAAATTGTATATATCTACATAAAATCCACAGAAGACTTAAAAGTGCATAATAACAGTTACTTTGTCTGCACTGAAATGGAGCAAAGGATCATGGTCTGTGTAGTTCCCTCTGTTTTAGCTGCTGCTGCATCAAAACAATGTATTTGAGCAAAGGAGCTTGTAATCCAATTTATTGTGACAGCCCCAGTATCATTGTAAGACATTTGATAACGATATCGCAGAATTTCCGTTACTGTTACATCCGCAGTGACCCCTTTGAGGACAAGCATCAAGTCATCTCAAGTCACAGGGCTCAAGTCATTGGCCTTAAAGTCCGAGTCAAGTCCCAAGTCCAATTTATCAAGTCTCAAGTCATCAAAATAGTGATTCAACTCTGACTCAAGTCGCGACTTGCAAGTCCCTGCCTCTGCTAAGGGGTCATGGGACTGACGGAGAAAGACAACCATTCATTCTCATTCCTTCACGAGGGGCAATATACAGTACATTGGCTAATTCACCTAATAATGCATTTGAAAGGGTAGAAGGAACCCATTTGGACGGCATGCGTGAGAGCTAACTACTCTGCCACTCTTGATCAAATCCACAAAAAAATAAAATAAAATCTCAAGAATCAGGATAGATTTTTAAGTAGACCTCAAAGTGTGGTTAGCAATACCACTACTCGATAGTAACTTTATGTGCAGAGTGCTTGCGTGTTCCACTATCTACATTGGTTTCCACTTGATGCTCCAGTTTTTCCGATCAACTCAAACCTTACCTAACTAGCTAACTACGTTACCTGAATATCCTGGCCATAGAAAAGAGTCCGAGTGTTTTCGGTTTTGTCTGATTGGTCATTCATTTACCGTACATGCAATTTATTTAAACAGTCATACCGTTTTCATTTCTATCAGGATGGGAGTGATGAGGTAATAAAAAAGAAAATGGGTTAAGGGTCTAACTTTGTTTACATACAATTCCCAGGAAATCCAGCCCGGGACGTCTTTAGTATGCAAATGTACTGTCAGTGGGAGGGAGGTGACCTTTGCTAACCCGAACTCCATTAGCCTTTAGCATCCACCCAAGCTAGTCCAGATATCCCTGTTTTAGACACAAACAACCGACTAAGGACTGAAAGTGGCACCACTACAAGCGCAGTCATGTGTGGTCATGCCAACATGCAAATTCTGTTTATGTGTTGAGGAAGAAGCGGCTGGGGAGGGGGAAGTCTCAGATCACAGAAAGCACCAGTTTACAAAGAATGGGTTGATATAGAGTAAAGATAGAGGGCATAAAAACAACTCACGCAAAAAGTGGAGAAAAAGGGCAGTATTGTGCGTGATTTGGGGCTGATGCCTGATGGGGGACAGGGGGGTTTGGGGAGAAAAACAAAACAGAAAGTATAAGGTATTGGCATTGAACTGGCTAGATCAGAGCAGAGAGAACTTCAGGTAAGTTAAGGAACTAAATTTAAATCGTCAGGTCACTCTTGTGATCTGGTAGGTTTTGTTTCCACTTCGTTGTAGCAGACCAAAACAAGGAAACAACATGTCCTAGTACATGATGGAGGGATGGTACTTTACCACATGATTAAACGTCCGAGCACATATCCAGTATTTTCCTGGCTGTTTCTTAAATATTGCAAATGAATTACTCTCCTAGTGTGTGCCTATATGTAACTGAACTGTGCTCCAGATATGTTATTGGGATCTGGGAGAATCGAACCACGACAGCTCACTTGTTTCAGGGTTTGCATGCATTTTGATAAACTATTTAAATTGGACTAGGCTTGTTATCCAGTTTCCTGGCGTAAACATGTAAACATAGCTCTTCCACTGGTGGTACGTGGGCTTCCTCTCGCAGGAGCCTCTGCAGTTTGGGTATTTGTTTCATTTGGAGACAAAACTATGTCTTTGTCTTCCTTTGGGTTGTTTAATATTTCTAACTACCTTATCCATGGTTTAGTGTCTTTTTTACGCCTCACTCAGATTGCACCCGGTTCACTGCAGTGTCGGAGCGGTTGTATTGTGTTGTGACACTCACACTGAGGGCGGTGCTCTGCTGTTGTGGTCACCGACCTTGAATCTGCGCACGTAAAACCACGTGTACGATAACTATTAAAGGGAAAAGGCTTGCGGTTGGCTCCAGAGTCCGATAAGAATAGACTCCCAGTGGAATTAATCCGGAGCACTGCGGCACCCGGCACCACCGCACTGCATGGTGTCCTATCTGAACTCCTCTTCTACCTTGTAATTATGTGGAATATTCACGGCCACCGCACTGGAGCTGCACAGCGGTGTGAGCCTGGGGTTAGACCTTGTTCAGCCCTAATTTAGGCCTGATATAGTCCTAGTTTAGATCTGGTGTTACTCAGAACCCAAATGTTATCTTGGAGAATCACTGGTCTAGATTCATCACAGTCACTGGAAGAAGATTCTTGATGTCTTTAAAAATAAGACTTATGGCCTATATACACATTATTAGTTCTGGAGTAAATGTTGAAAATAACAAAATATAATTGTTCCAAGCAAATTAATGAAATATAAGATAACCACAATTTTTCCCCCAAATCTAAATTATGTTCAAATCACAATAGGGCAGTAAATTGGTTGCAAACTTTCAAAATAAATAGAGGCTTGTTGCAGCAACAACAAAAAAGGTAGATGGCATTGACATTGAACTTGGCTAAAAAATCATTAGCGCAGAGACCATGCTGTACATGACCAGTTTAAAGACAGCATTCAGAGTTGTGAGACCGTGCAACACACTGAGGGATTAGGAGATAAGAGTCAATATTAGTGAGGAGGCCGAGGAAAGCCCTGTCTGCTCAAACACAGAAGGGAATCAAGCGGCTCATGTTTGCACAATCATCCTAATCATTTACACAAAGAGCCTGGTTTGTCTAATAGATCAGCAGCTACATGGGAATCGCAGAAGGATGGCCAAAGAAGGCAATAGAGTTTACTGTACAAACTCATTCAGACAGATACAAGCATTGATAAAAGTATTATTAACAAAAGTCTAATCCTTACAACTCAGATCAGTGGCCGCACAACACTGGACCAGCTCTACACTCTGCATCAGGTGCTCGAGGGTTCACGGGAGTTTGTCCAACCCGTCCACATGTGCTTTGTGGATTTGGAGAAGGCATTCAACCGTCTCCCTCGTGGTGTCCTTTGGGGGGCTGCTCCAGGAGTATGAGGCCCAGGGCCCCTTGATAAGGGCTGTCCGGTCCCTGATGACTGGAGCAGGAGCGATGTTCGCGTTGCCGGGAGTAAGTCAGACTTGCCCAGTGCATGTTTGAACTCCGCCAGGGCTGCCCTTTGTCACCAGTTCTGTTTATTGTTTTTATGGACAAAATTGTGTAAAGACCAAAAGATTCAAGTGGTCAAGATGAGTTTCCTCCAAAAGCTGGCTCAATGATTCCATAGAAATAAGGTGAAGAGCTCAGTCACACAGGAGGAACCTCAGAGTGGAGCCGCTGCTCCTTCATGCCGAGAGGAGCCAGTGACTGCTATGCAAATGCGCAGACCAGAGTGGAGGAATCCTATGAGTCAACACTGTACCACATAATGTCACAGAACGACTGTTGGCCAGTGGTTTTGCATACACTCATTCAACAGTTATGTGCATTGTACCGTCTGTGTGTCACATATTTACATAGTGGACAAGGTGAGGTCATTAAAGGTGAGGCTTGTTTGGTTATTCTGTGTCTTCTGTTACAAAGAAGCTACTTTCTAGGTCTCTGGAAAGTCCCTTTACACATGTCAGTTACATATTAAGAAGCCTCATGGGGGATGGGAACTGTTTTAGAAGCCTGGCTGCTGTTAAATATCTAGTGATGGCAAGAGCTTAGCTGACCAACGGTCCTGTAAACACTCTTGTCTGGATGAAGTTTTCCACACTTTTTGAAGTTTGCCAAAATTACGTTTTTGAAACTATAAATTCAGCTACTAAAAGTAGAGCTGTTTGCAAGTGCCAACTTGATTTGACTTGCCAACCAGCAAATGAAAAACATTGCAACCCTATCTAACTTACCAAAGTGCTACATGTGAGTAAATATGCTAATTAGCTATTGCTATCTAGCATACTATATACTGCTAGTGGAAAGGACCTAGGGCTTTCTTGTAGTATTGTATTATTTATAATATTGTTTTATTTATCATAGAATAAAAAGTTTACTTTTTGCCCCAATAAACAGAGTGTAATGGTTGAAATGGATGTTTGCTCTTACCATCTCTACCAACATCAGAGTCGAGTATTTACAAAACATCAAAACTATCTATGTGACTAAAGTACACAGCTAGAAGAATCTAGAAAAGCACTAGAGGGAGAGATTTGCCTCTGGGTCAAACTTCATGAAAGTTGAGTTGAAGGATCAGCCTCCAGCTCTCCGCTCAGTGCACTCCAGTTTGGAGTGGTCCATCCTTTAATAACATGGAAGCCTAGCATATGTGCGTGTGTGTGGAGGTATCCCTAAAAGGCAGGAGGGGGGAATATTCTTAGCCTGCCCACCACTCTGATGAATAGGACTGCGGCTCTGTGCCACAATACCCCTTACTTCATTACTGTCACAGGGAACAGATGGCGCCTTTCAAGCCCAGAATCGCACCCTCGCTCTTTCTGGGGATGCCGTCGCTGTAGTCTGATGTGCAAGCAGGACTTAACGAATTCCCCTTCACACATATTAATTTACCAGGTCTGAAAAGCAACCAAATCCAAAATGAGATCATACCAGGAGCTAAGATAAACCATGCAGGGCTAATTGAACCAAACAGGTAAATAAACAGAAAGCACTCTCCCATGTTCCAGAAGTGAAGTAAATCTGGCATCATTGCAGGACAGAATAATCACAAGATGTTTGAGGGAATATTCTTGGTAAGCAATTTTGCAAAACTGAAATGGCATCAAAATTCATGGAAAACTAAATAAGGAGTTTGAGGGGTAGGTTTTGTAAATAGGTGGTAAACAGATTTTCCAAACTAAACACTTGGAAAGCCAAATACCACAACAGACGAAGGACCGATTTTTATAGTCAGAAGGAAATCACATGCACATATATTAACTTAAATTAAAACTTGAAAAATCCCCAGGGAAAGCCATGTGGTAGGGAGACATATTAAAAAGGTACCAGGGCCGTCCTTAATTATTCTACATAAGTCTTCATATTGCTAATTCTTTTGTTACTACTGTTGGGTCTGTGTGACATTAAAACATGCTGAAACGCCAATAAGCTGGTTAAAATTGAGCTTGAAGGCAGATCATAATTCAGTGGATTATTTTGTACATTTTTGCATTTTAGCAGTAAAAATGCAGGTGTTTTGACCTGGTTAAAGGTTAAAGCAGACCTATTATGCAAAACTGACTTGATTGATTGAGCTTTTGACCATGTTATAGTTGTTTCCCCTCACGATTTACTCAGTCAAAGTTATATTTGGAGTGATTTGTGCATGTTTGAGCAATCGTTAATCGCTTATTTTCAAGACGCCATATTGATCATTTACCTGTTTACACCACCACCGGCACACGCCCACTGTGACGTACTTACTTCGTTCTTCAATTTTAATTTCTTAATCAGTGATATGTGCAGGATATGGCAGCGTTGTGTAGTTATTTTGGTACAATTTTTTTAAAATCCGCTGCTTGCTAGCGTGATCTGCAGCTATCCATCGGAGGTGCCGACTCTTTGTTGTGATGATGTTTACGGTGACATCGGCTCCCATTGGGCACCACAGTTTTCTAAGGCGGAGGTCAGCGAATTTGTTTCTTTTATTAGTCGTTTTAGATGAATATTGTGATTTAAAATGTGCAAATTATAACATAATGGTCCACAAGTGTCATAGATTATATCGATAGAGCAGACACAAACACATGTGTCTTCTAAATATAATTGCATTTTCATTCTGGATATTTTCTCAAAACCGTGAATTGCCCATAGAGTTATATAGGCCCTATACCCACCACTAGAACTTTGTGAGAGAATAGCAAACTTCTAAAAGCACAATTATTGTTTTGTTTGGGAAGGTTGTTCAGCACATTTGGGGCGAGCAATGTAGGTAAGTTGTCTTGCTCAGAGACACAAAGACAGTATGCACTTGAATAGGCTCTGTGCACAGCAGCATGCTATATGCTATAGCTAGCTCACTGTGCCTCAAAGCTAACAGTCACTTTTATTAAAATCGGAAAACATAAAATAAGCAATCTATTAAAATTCAAATTAATTCAAATAAAGACCACCCAATATTTTTTTATCTGTAGAATACTTCAGTTTGTGGTGTTGCTTTAATATTTATTATGCCTCAAAATTAGCATCAGCATTAGCACTGAGACACAAACATCTCTCTTTCTAAACACAAAAGTGTCCTCTGGTGAAATATTCATTTTATTTGTGTAGTTTTTAACATGTTGTCAGTGACATCCACCTGCAGCTCCCTGTCCACTGCCTCATCTTTAATTATTTATTCACTTTATCGTGACTCGGCAAAAACCTCGTAGAGATACAATTGGACAGGAAGTAGTGACGCTGACAGTGAGGTTGCTGGGGGCTGTTGTGCACTGAGCTTATCAGCAACGCCCCATTTTCCTCCCTCCAGTTACATGCAAAAACTAGAGATGTTACGTTATCCATATATTATCACAATTTGCACCTCACACTTATTATTTAAGTTGTATGGAGGCTAATGTTATTTTTAAACTGCCCCATAAACCCTGCAGCTCTGTCATATTAGGATTAGGACATAAAACAATCTTAAGTATGTTTTTCATTTTAGGTTGCGCTGAAACAAACAGTAGATAGTTTTCAATTTTGTTTTGTTTTTGTTTAGTTTTTTAGTTGTTAAAGCAGCATGGAGCTTGTAATTTGATACACATTTTGACTTTTTGATAATATAACATTACAGATACAGTCTTGAAAGGAACAAGAAAGAACATTAGTGAGTATTGTTCTTCTCCAAACTCCACCTGCATTAGACACTTGTTAACATTGGAAACTTTTGCCCACATCTAAACATTATCTAACCGAACATCAGAGATCTGAGCCTTATCGTGGCTGGGGTGAGGCCGGGACCATCTTATCTTATTGGTTTAACACTGAGCAAACTGTGGCGGCACACTGGACCACCCGCCGTCCCAGTTCCTCTCTTTACTAAACTTTTATCATATTTGCTCTGCTTTGCCGCTGCTATCTGAAGGGAGCCATTATAGAAGCATCTCTGTTTGTAAACGTGTCTGAAGACGCTCAAACACTGCCAAGAAGAAGTGCGTTTGAGGAAGAACTAGGGATAAGAGTTTAGCTGATAAGGAGAAGGAGCCGTTGTGAGTAAATAAACATGTTGTTAACTTTTTTTTGATTTGGAGCTTAACCCAAGCAGCAGTAAGAGCAGTAAGAGTATGTCAGTCAGGTCATGCTGTTCAAGTTTAGATCTGAAGATATAGTCCAACTGTAATGATGAAGCCTGAACAGTTAAGTAACTACTGCAATGACACAAATGATCATTTCGGCAAAACAAGTTAGTCTACAATGCAGTGCCCACCTTTAGGAACACCTATGGACAAAGGTCATTCTTCCACCTACACCAGGCTCTGGAATGATCTCCCTCTATCTGAGAACAGACAAATCTGACGGCCATTTTAAAAAGGCTGAAGATGTGAGACAGGCCTCTACTTTGACAAGGTTTAAATCCAGGCTCAAAATGGTTCTGTTTAGCTGTGTGTATGACTGAAGGTTTTTATTCTCTTTCTTCTCTTTGAATGTTAATTTTATGATGATTATTTATGTTTTGATTTGTTGTATTGTGATTTTAATGTCTTTCTTATTCTGTAAAGCACATTAAATTACTTTGTGTACAAATTGTGCTATATAGTACAAATAAATTTGCCTTGCCTAGACTCTTTTTGGCTGAAAGCTTCACTCCCTGGCTGTGAGCTGTCATGTGTAACTGGTGTGTTTGTGGTTGTCTGCTCTTGATGTTGTTGATTTCTGTCTATTGTTGCAGAACTGGAACCTGCTGCAAAACAGTCAGATCTGATAAATTGTTTCTTAATCCGTTTTTTTTTTTCCCCCATATAACAAATGAAAGTGAAAAATGGTACCACTTGTGCTGTGTTACAAATTGTATTTCTACCTTCTCTGGAGCTGGATTTTACAGTTAAACTGCACAGATGTGCTGTGTGTTAATAAATAAATATACTGGTAGTGAGACTAATCCAAGCAGAAAATCCCCAATAAATCAAGTGAATCTTTTCCATATTCATATGTTAACATGTTGGTGTATCTTATTATACAGACAATGGCTGGATGAATTGAGCATTTTGTTCAAGTAATAGCCCCAGTGGGCAGCAGATGCAAAGCAACCTCCCAACCATGTAACAATAGCCTGCGGTCAGCACTGTCCATCCATCTGTATCTGCCCCAGTACAGTGGAGGTAAACCAACTGGCTTTCTTCTGCCGCCTATTGTCATACAACTATCAGCGCCTTGCATCAGAGCCAGCACAATGCCCACCTAATTGATCAGATCTCACAGAGAAAGAGCAGGCCAAGAAAGGACTTTGATGGATCACACAAAAATGGACGCAGGATCTCCCCGGCGCACTTCCTTTAGCGGAGGACTAGCATGTGAAAGGCTAACTTAGTTAATTGTAGCTGGCCCGTGGGCTCGCTGCGGCAGCCGGTGATTGAGAGGTGGTCCTGGGGGGTCGCGGCCATAACGACCAAGAGGTTCGTGGGGCTACTGTTGTTCTGTGGGGAGGGGGTCAGGGAGGGGAGTGATGCTGACCTTGCCACAAACACACATACACACACACAGAGGAGGTGAAAGGATGCCACATTCCTGCGCCGGTGTAACAGAGTTGGTTATCACTGTAGAGATGCAGAGGGTCAAAGGTCAGAGATACCTGCTCTGAAGAGGACCTACAGCATTAAGTGGGACATAAGAGGATGCGTTAACTTTTGGAGGTCATAGCAACATCAAGAATATTCTGAGTTCAAAATGTCCACTTAAGCCTTGGCTGAAAACGAACCAAAACTGTACCCGTTTATAATTAGTGTGTGTGTGTGTGTGTGTGTGTGTGTGTGTGTGTGTGTGTGAGTGAATGAGCTATAAATGATGTTGAATTGCATTGTTTTAAGACATTTTGTATTATAATGTATGCTAGTGTAGAAAAGACCAACCAAGGACAGGAGTTGAAAATTTGCATAATTTACTCTATATGCACTGCATCATCTTCAAGCTTTGTTTTTTAAATATGTCTGACTGCATTGTCCCGGCCAAAGAAATAAAAAATATATATATATTGCCATGGTAATTTTAAAACCCCATATTATGCGAAAATGCATTTTTGAGTTTTTATTTATTTAATTTGTCATAACATACACAAAGTTAAATGTGTGAAGACAGTGTTTTTGTGTAGTAATCAACAACAAAACTTGGAACTTTTTTACATTATGGAAAGTAAGATGGTTCTTTCCAATAATAAATGGTCTTTTGCTTTTGTATGTGGTCGCAGGAGGTAGTGTGGCGTTGGCCAAATGTTAAAGATGCTAAGTGTATTTATATAGCACATTTGAGACAACTTAAGTGCTTCACATAAAAATCAAAAAAACAAATATACAAGTAACACGGTACATAGGAAAAGTACAATAAAACACCAAGATATCGTGTCTAGCTAGTATTAAAACTTGGAAACTTGGAACTTTTTTACATTATCGAAACTAAGATGGTTCCTTCGAAAAAATAAATGGACTTTTGCTTTAGTTTGTGGTCACAACATACAGCAAACAGTGTCGGCTAGAAGGCAACTCATAATTTCACAAATACTCAAAAATGTTAAAGCCGTACAACACACACGTTCCTTTGTCCATCACACACAAACCGCCATTCACTTTTCCTCAGTTTGGGAGATTTTAGAGTCAACAATTCACCAGCCAAACACATCCAGTGGCAGTAAGGTAATGTGACAGGTAAGATGATGTGAAAGAACAGTTTTACAATGGAAAGAGACCTTCACTGGTTTGGTCATGGGCACCCACTGAGCTGAAGCCACAGGCATCTCATATTAACTAAGTTAAGCCTTTCAGATGCTAGTGCTCTATAAAGGAACGGAGCCTGCAAACCCATTTGTTCTGTCATCCATCAAAGTCTCTGTCACTCTGCCCATTATTGTCTATATCCTGACTATATACATAATGTACATATGCAAGAAGCGAAAGTCGTCAAATAAGACTTATCTTTTGGCAGTGTCTATAGTTTATTATGTTTTTAGTAGCGGACATAACATGCGCCTAACTACTTTAACACTATTGACTTTATTCTGGAAGTTGCCGTGGTCCCACCATCGTCATTGGGGTTGTATTATTTTTGCATGGGGCTGCTGATCTTGACAGCAAATAAGTTCTTTAAAGCCTCCCAGAGAATCGGTGCAGTGTTGACTTGTTGTTGCACATGAACATTGAACATTTTACTCAGACCAACCTAGTTTATATCAGATTTTAGCTGTGTAACTTTTCCTAAAGTCTCCCTTGAAATGAATGGGATTTCCGCTTAACCGGAAGTGCCACCGCAAAGAAAGTGCATTTTAGTAGCATTTAGAGGTAAAAGTGGGCGGGGTGGAATAAGGTCAATAAATGTTTCAAACGTGATTTTGATATTAAACAAAAGGCTCAGTAGTCGATATAGAGTTGCTACCACAATGATAAAACAGCTATTTTTAGACAATAGATCAGTCGTTTCAGGAAATGTCCAATTATGTCTTAGTTAAGTGATTTATTTAGCGCTCATGCGTGTTCAAATGAATATCTGGTTGATTAGAGTTCTGCTGTAAGGGAACACGCCCAACTTCTTCTGGTTGTTTATTTTCTGAACACAAGGGTTACTGCAGGCCATAACCCACACCAAAAAAGAGCAAAACAACAGCAGTCTCAACTCCTCGAGCCAATCTCCAAAACAGACCAGTAACTGACAAATAGAAGCTTCACATCAACTCGTCGGCATAGCAACCAAGTGTCACAGACAAAAGCAGTTACATTAACAACAACAAGAAAAACAAGAACAACAAAAGGTGTCAGCCATAAACTGTATAAAGAAGTGGACTAAGGGAGCGTGACGTCACCCATAGCGTTCAGTCAAATGAAGCTCATCGAGGCCAGAGCAGTTATACGGGCGAATTTGGAGCCAAGTTCCATATTTGGAATTCTGACGTGACGTCACCATAGCGTTCAGTCAAATGAAGCTCATCGAGGCCAGAGCAGTTATACGGGCGAATTTGGAGCCAAGTTCCATATTTGGAATTCTGACCACAAGTATCATAGCAACCAAAGAGCCAATCCGGAGCGAGGCTGTTGAAGGCAACTGGTTTAGCAGGGAGCGGCCGCTTAGCAACGCTGTCAATCAAACCTGCTGCTAACGTTAACAGGCGTGACCTCGGGGAGAGAAGGCGCCTGATTTGTCTCTTATTAATGTTCATATCTTCAGTCATAAACACAATAGCGAAACAAAAATACGAGGATCACGTAGAGCGGGTTAATACGGACATTTTAAGACCAAAATGACGAGTCTGACAGCAGCAGTTACAGAGAGAGGGGTGACAGTTTTTCAGTGTAAAGTCAATTGGAGTCGATGGGGGTCGGAAGCGCGCCCATGCTCACCTGCAGGTTAGCTATGTCCATTTATATATACAGCCTATGGTGTCAACTCTGGGCTAAACACAAAATATCAGATCATTACACTATCATGTATCAATCCAACCCTGAATTGAAAAAAAAAAAAATACCAAAAAAACCCCAATATCAATACACATTTGAACAATTTACTAAAATAATAAAGCAGGAATCTACCAATAGGGCATCTGGTCTGGAATATTATAGTTAACAAGATAGCAATTTCCATTTTGACCACTGCAGCACAGCACAGTGAAGACTCATTGTGCATGTTTTACCCCCCTCCGGACTCTGGACAGCGACTGTTCACAGCACACGAGCCCGGTCCTTTATAGGTTGTAAAGTGCAGACATTGGCGTGCAGTAAAAAGCTGTGGACACCTGCCGCATGTTGACTTGTTTAACTTTATCTCCCATAGCTAACCCTCAGCCTTTTACCCCTGATAAATGAGCTCATGTCGGAATTCACCCCTGCTCCGCCACCCACGAGCCCCGCAGTCCCAGGTGTGTGTTTGCAGATAGAGTAAAGTCTGTATGTGCGTTTATTCACACATATAGGATCGTGTGGTTAATGCTTAAACTTATGAATACATGGATTAGCACCTGTGAGTACTTTACAGAAGGACTGGGGAGGTAGTGTTGCTGTTGGCCGAGTGTTAAAGATGCTGTACGAGTTTATTTATATAGCACGTTTAAGACAACTTCAGCTGACCAAAGCGCTTCACATAACAACACAAATACACAGGTAGCACGATACGTAGGAAAAGTGCACTAAAACACCAAGGTATCCTGTCTAGCTATGCACTAAAACACCAAGGGAAGAGGTGGGTTTTCAGTCCAGTCTTAAACTGCGTTAAAGACTGAAAGGATCTGACAGGCAGACGACTTGGAATAATATCTAGTGGACACAAGGAAGGCTTTAGCTGTTGAACAATTTTTTTCAAGTCCGAGAGAGACACTGGTTCACTTAAACACTGAATTACACTGTTGACTGTCGGGGCTGCGAGGTCCACAACAGAGGCCAGTGGCAGTCTCAGAGCAGAGACTGATAAGACATTTTCACAGAATGTAGACGAGGCCACAACAACGTTTGCGTTACATGGATTTACAAGAGACTTCATAGTACTAAAAAAACAACTGAGGTTTGTGGCAGTTTGTTGACATCAGGTTTGGTATAAAACGACATTTGGCAGCTTTAACTACACTTACCTACCCTCAGATATTAAAAAAGTGAAAAACAATACTAGTTCATTTTGAGTGGTCCAAAGTTATTCCTCACTTACCTTATGCATTCTGAGCATCCTAATTATTCACCGCAATGAGTTTATAAGTGCTTTTCAAGTTTTGCCGTCACGGTAAAGCTAAGCCGGGGGAGACCCAGGACACGCTGGAGGGACTAAATCTCACGGTTGGCATTGCAACGCTTTGGGGTCCCATCGGAGGAAATGTCTGGGGTCAGGGAAGTCTGGGAGTTCACTGCTGTATCCATGACCCGGCCCAAGATAAGCGGAAGAAAATGGATGGATGGTAAAGCTAACAACAACTAGCATGCTAACATGCACTTCCTTATTATTGGACAATGAACTGCCTTTTTATTTTGACCTCAAGAGCTGCTTATGCGATATCTGTACTGGGGCAAGGCATATTTTTTCTCAAATCATGGGGATAAAATCAAGTATAGACTGGATAAATGTTCTTTTTCTTGTATTCATATTGCTTTTATTAAAGATACACTATGTAACCCGCTTTTCTCCATGGAGATTTTAGATATTTGGATATTTAGATATTTATTGCATTTTCCATAGTATGGCATTAAACAAATTTATCTCCATGAAGATAAGCAGGTGACTCCACCAGACAAGTTACAGGTCTGATCTATGGAAAGGCAACCCTGCTTATGGTAACAATACATGTTTTTCAAGCTACTTTTGAGCAATACGAACACCTGTAATTCAACAAAAGCAAAAATAACTTTAATACTGTGGAACATTCCAGGCAAAGCAATGACATGTCCATGGAGACAAGCAGTTGGCAAATCGTCCATGAGAAAAATTACATAACATACCTTGTTCTTATTGTGGCAGCCTGAATGACGACTCAGCTTCAGAGAGTAATGGATTATAATTAGGCGTGAAAGAAAGAAAGTAGATTTTAGGTTTGTTTTGATGAGATGACAGACAGAAAGACGCACAAAGTCAATACTGTTTAATACAGTGGTGAAGTTCAAAGAGGATGAAAGCAGCTTTAGATGAGTGACAAAAGGCTACAGACACAAAAACATCAGCCCTGCCTTAAGACACACACCTCACGCACTTCAAAGTTTTACACTATTATACCTTTAATCTGTGGGCTGAATGACACGAATCATGTGTCCTGTGCACAATAACGGTTTAAAGACACACTTAAGTGAAAAGACTTGAACTTAACTGTGTATAAATATTGACTGGGAGTTTGTTACTAGACACTCTTCTGTTCTAAGAAGAGAAGGTGAGGACAGGTAAAACAGAGCACGTGAGTTCAGAAGCTACATTTCAATGAGATGGGAAGACAAAAGTTTATACTGATTGCTGTGGTGCGGTTAACCAAATATAACAACATAATGGACCTTTACTTTCTGAGGGTCCATTATGGCCAGTTTATAATGTGTGTGTGAGTTTTCATTCGACCCCAATATCCAAATGGCTTCTGACTACCTTTGTCTAGAATATTTTGTAGCCACTGTGAGCTGTCACCGGCCATTCAGAACACAGCCCGGAAAATCTGTGTAACAAGGCCAAAGCCGGAGTTGTTTTTGGTGCAGTGGTCATAGTTCAGCCTGACAGTGATTGGTTGTTACAACACAGCCTTCAGGACAGCACAGTCGTACCTGTGCCACTGTCAGGAGAGGTAACATCCACAAGTGCATTTTAGAAAGCTACAAATAGAACGTTCTGGTGTCAGTCCCAGTTCCATCAGACACCTTATGAGCACGAGTACCTAGAGGGAGGATTAAAAGACTGCATGTTTTGAAGTAAACCAGTTTCATTCCACGGCGAGATGAATTCTCGTGATATTTGTGAGTTCAAAATTCACCAGAATCCATCTTTTATTGCTCCCTTTGCTGTATTTGATCGACTGGTGGGAACAATCCCACGGCAACATTGTGGTTTAGTTGGAAGCCAAAGACAAACAAAAACAAAAATAGCAACTCCAGTATAGGCTGTTGAGTGCGTTTACATGCGCTGCAGTATCCCGTTATGATCCATGTCCTTATTATAGTGTTCTGTGACGTTTGTATGTGCTCAGAGGAATCTACTACTGGACACTGTGTCTACATGAACACAGACAGAACCAGGATACTCAATGAGACAATTTTACCTAGAAGCAATATGGGACATTTTGTTTTATTGCTATGGAATTGCTTTGTGCATTTGTGGGTGGGTGGGGAAGATGTGCTCGATAAAATACACTTTCAGAATTTGAAAGGTGCAATATATAGTGAATATTACCATTATACTTGCAGACAACGAGACAAATATTGCTTACAAACAGTATATTCAAGTGTAATTCGAGCTAATTACAACTGTTTCTTATTTGTATGCTGTTAATGTGAACTAAACTTTACATTTATGAGGTAAATAAATCACTCTCCCTTTCACCATTTTTACAGTAACAGTTTTGCGATGCAGTTCTTTTTGGTAGTTTTACGGCATCATTTCAAAAGAACTTTAATGTGCCATAATGGCTTTTCTTACCCACGTGTGACCCCTCTGCCTCACAGTGTGTACAGGGCTGTTTACTTACTTATCTCCAATCACCGCAATTAACGGGGATAGGGACAAGCTCAGAAGCTGCCCACACAGGCGGATCGCAGAGGGAGCAGGAGATAGGAGGAGGTTAGCAGGACAATGGACGTCATGTAGGCACATACTGGGACACCTGATAAAAACAGATAGAGAAGATCGGGAAGACCTCCTACCAAGAGACCTGAACATTAGGGAACCCTTCAAACCTTGGCTATAATCGGTCTTAGGCTGTGGTTTTACTGTGGGCTGGCTGAGTTGTGTTGAAGACTTTGGTTAAGGAATGGGTCATCTCATCCCTATCCAAGTCAAGTTACTGTAAGACAACTATATAGATATGAATCATTGGAATAAATCTATTGGGAACTTTTAGGGGATAAAAAAATTAGATAAAGCTTTATATAACAGAAATTCTGCTAAACTGACCTGATTTGTAGCGATAATTACAAACTCTCAAAATTGGAATTTGACGACAAAGAACATGCAAAGTGAAACCCGAAAGGTTTCTAACTCCAGTATTATAGAAAATGTACCAGCGCAACTACATTAAATAAAATATACTTCTATACATTTCACAGCTCATCATGTTTTTTGGTCTTCCTATGTCTTCTTTCATTCTTTGATCTATTCTAAGATGATCCATGGCTCTAGATCTTGAAATGTGTCCATGGGCGCTGCACTGTGGTCCCCCTCCACTGGCAGGTCACCCGTGCAAAATTGGTTGACGTTTGGGTGAAACGCAGAGGACACGTTTCTTCGCAGGACATTACAACTGCAATTAGCTCTTGTTTGTTTTCCGGGAGCAACGTACCCAACATGCCAACCTTACCAACAACAACTGTCCTCTATTTACGTCTGGACATCTCCAAATGGGATTACCCTACCATTTCACGCTTAATCTCCATCATTTTTCTTCCCCACCTCACTTGGGCGTACAAAGCCGCGCTGATGAGCCTGACTTGCCCTGCCTCTTCAGAACCAGTAATAATCTCCCTTTAGGAGTCCTGAGAGCTCTGAAGTGAGCCATAAGAACCCACTTTGTCAGCTTTAACCAGCGCGCAGAAAGAAAAAGTCATAATTATAGTGCTTTTTCTTCAGGGTGGATTTAAATAATGCTTCCCGGACCTGGGCCCCTATAGACACACACACACACTCTATTTTTTTCACTTAAATAAAGAGCCACTAATCAATCAGGGGTTCCCTTAGCCGTGGCCGCTCCTTCTGAATGAATAGAATGACAGCCCTCAACCTCCCCACATTGTCAGACGGGACTGATTAGTGCTTGTGGCCGGCTACCTCTGCCACCAGCTCCAAAAGCGCAGAGGTTAAAGGGTCTCCATTTGAGATCGACGAGCTCTGAAAAAGTTCTGGACACCTGCCTGTTTTAAAAGTGATGCTTGTCCCCGCTGCTCCTGTCCTCTATGTTTTGTTCGCGCTGCAATTTGAGGGAGAGAGCTCCGGGGAGTGAAATTAGGGGTGTGTGGCTTAAGTTTTTAGAATTGGATGGAGGTGGTGGGGGGCGTATAGGGAGGTGTTGGCGAAAGGCCCAAGAGCTGGAACAAAGAGGGGACACTCTTTACATGCATAGCCAGACAGAGTGCGCACGCAGGCCAGTGGTGAGCCAAATGTAAGGTATGAAAGAGCAGAGACAAGAGACGATGACAGACCTCTAACTTGTCGTGTAAATCGGCTTAGATTTTCGGTTTGATTGTGCGGCGTTTGCGTGTCCTCCCTGTATGTTTCCTCTTGATGTTCCGGTTTTTCCTATCACTAAAAACATGTAGTGCACATCAAGATGGTTATCAAGTTATTACAATGACTTGATGAGAATGGGTGACATTTGCTCAGTTGGTAGAGTGTTTGTCCACTGATCCTTGGGCAAGACACTTAATCCACCTCGCCCCCAGTGTCTGCGTACACTGGTGTGTGAATGGGTGACTGGTTCCTTGATGTAAAATGCTTTGAGGGCTTTGAAGGTGGAAAAGCGCTATATAAAAGTGTGACAATTAACCATTTTGTTTTTTGTTCGTAAGCAGCCATATTTGTTTTGATATGAGCGGACCATGCATGTCTCTGATTAGCTAATCCACAATGAAGCTCTGCTGGTCAGATAAGATGAGAGTTGCGCTAGAAGAAGGCTAGTTGCAAAAAGTATAGTGTTATCAACAATATATGATGCAAAATTGGGTTGTTAACAATTAGGTCACACATTTTCTGAGACTTTGCACTTTGAAGTAACAATTCCTCAAGTCCTATATCTTGATGTTTCTAACAATACAAAAATAAGAATTGAATCTGCAGCATGAAAAGAAACCGGACCACCTTGTTGAGCACTAATGAATTGGACTGGCAATATGCTTATAAGCTGCTTAGATTTTATTGTGTTTACACTCAATATGGAGCAGCGCGCTCGGAGTAAACGGAAGCTATCCCTTTGCAAACAGCCGCGAGATGAGCAAATAAAAGCAATGAGAGGCAAGAGGACAGGTGGACACGGGCGGCACAAGGAGAGCCCTGTACAACTTAGGGGACATCATAAAATATATGAAATGCATGTACAAGATGTTACACGTGAGCATTATAACTTTTTTACAGATTTATTTTGAATGAAAAAAAGAACCTGTAGATGCAGTTAAAAAAAAATTAAAAAAATCCAAGATTCCAAATATGTTATAGTTTTAATAGGTTTAGTTTGAAAAAAAATTGGATTTTTTTTTTTTTTTTTTGTATCTTGTATTTTAAATATAATTTTTTTATGTTCATTTATTCTCTGAAAGGAAATGTACAAAGGTCTTGGAGAACTTTGTAATACCTACACTTCTAGTTCAGTTGAGTTCGGATTGGTCCTGTTAAGTTATAATTAAAAACTAGTTGGCGGTATCTTATTTTTGTTTTTGTGGTGTTAAAATTCCTAGACTACCATAAACAAAATGAATATCCTGATCCCTTTTGTATTTCCACGTCACCTCTGCATCCTAACCATTAACGACTGTCACTCGTCCGTCCTTCCAAACTTCCCTTCAAAACAAAGACGATGCGCTCTCTGCAATTAGCTTCAACCTCTGCTACGCATCCACCACGCCAAAGAACCTAACCACTCCATCACTCTAAAACAAAAAGTAGACCCCCAACAACAGGGCCATGAGGGGGGACCCCCACAACCAACCAACCAACCACCAGCACCGCAGCATTGCCCACTGCACTGCCTGCCACTGGTGACTGGTAAATGCCACTTTGAATCTCTCGCCCCTTTTTCGACTGCTTCATGAATGGATGTGTTAAGTATTGTGCTGTGTGGAGATGGCGGTGGGGAGGGTGGGGGGTGAGGCAAGGATCATTAAAAGCACACCCAGCCTTTGGCCAGATCAAAATAATTAACTGGGGAGGTCACAAGCTAATCAAATGAGAAAGGGCCAAGCTGAAAGGAGCCCTAAATGGTGCGCGCTAATCCCCCCTTTACCTTGTCTTATATAGGGGTGCGGGAGGGAGGGCGTAGGGGGCAGGGTAGGGTACCGATGCTCAGAAAAGGTTGAAGGGTGATGGGGGGCGATGGATTAGATGTTGGCTGGGAATATCTGAATGTCTGTGTTTCATTACATTTTATTTATTGAGGTAGTTTTTAGGTTGGCACTGAAGGCATCCAAAGTTAGAAATGAACACATTTGGAATGTACTAAACAAAAACAAACTCAAAATAATTAAAAACTGGTTTTACTTTTTTTTTTTTAAATAGCCACCATTTGCTTTGAACCCTGGTTTACATTCTTGGCATTTGATCCTGACATGCCACAGTTCTGAAGTGAAACCATTTCAGGAGACTTTGTCATGAAGCTCATTGAGAGGAGGCCATGGGTTTGCAGAGCTGTCAACAAAAGCAAAGACGGGCTGCTGTGAGCAATCTGAATATTAAAAAAAATATATCTTTAGTTGAGATATTAACATTATTTCTTTGCTACAAAACTTAATATATCTGATGTTGTCCATGTGCACCAACAACGTAGAAAGTAGTATTGTATTTTCCGGACTATAAGTCGCACTTTTTTTCATAGTTTGGCCGGGGGTGCGACTTACACTCAGATGCGATTTATATGTGAAATATATGTTTTTTCTTCATTATTATGCATTTTTTGGCTGGTGCGACTTATACTCCAGTGCGACTTATACTCCGGAAAATACGGTAAACATAAAGAAAAAAAAACATTATATGAGACGGTGTGTTCATCCTTTTGACTGGCAGTGTATAGTATGTTCATTCATATATTACATAATAATGATAGATGTACAATTTCCAGCCTCACATTACTTTTGGTCTTATATAATGTTTCCATAGTTACACTGGTGTCCTATTCTCTTCTGTCTGTGTTTTTATGCAGCATACGCTCT
>KN472842.1:225990-240456 GCA_000787095.1 Periophthalmodon schlosseri
CTGCCTTTGGACATAAAGCAAGTTCGCCAATCGTTCCACTAACCAGCAGATTAATACATACACTGTAGGTGGGCGAGGTGTCTTTCCCAATGCAAAGCCATGCCGATATTTTGGAATTGGATTTTTACTTTTAGATCAACAGCTATGGTCTTCAGAAGTTCCAAGTGGTTATATTGTGCGAGCGTTCCTGTAATTATATTTCACTGTGGTTTTGCAGGTTACAAAGGCAGTATGAATCTTTTGGCAAACATTATCACCAACAATTCAGACATCCCATGACTCCAACATCAATAGTCTACAACAGCTCAAGTCTGTGGTTTAACTTCTGTTCGCTAACCCAACTTGTTTTCAGCCTAATCCAGCTTGTCCTTTCATGTCTCCAGCTTTCATGACCTGAAGCTAATGAACACTCCATTCTTCAACATCATAAAGCCAACATTTCTATTGTGTAAACCCAGATATTCACAAGATGCATAAAAGAAATATCCAAGTGTCCCCATGTCGGTACACCTGAGACAATGGAAGAAAGAGGAGCAGGGCTGAGGGCGATGCACGTCAAAAGCGCATGAATCCACTTTGTGACAGTGTGAACAGGTTCTCCAAGGGCACGCCGCGACCTGCACGGGGAGGGACAAGAAAAAAAAGGGGAGAGACAACTTTGAAGTACTGGTGACCTTTGACGCACAAATAGGTAACTTTTAAGGGGACCGAGTCATGTTGAGTGAAGGAATGCACCTGATATAAACACAAAGGCAAGTCAGGGAGCAAGTTTTTAGAATGAAAATATATTTAGAAAGAAGAGAGAAATAGAAAACTGGAGCTGTATAATCATAACGGCAAATTGCAAAAGGTCGCATTTTTATATAGCGCTTTTCCACTTTCAAAGCGTTTTACAACAAGGAACCACTCCCCAATTCACACACTTATACAGGCGAGGTGGGTTAAGTGTCTTGCCTAAGGACACAACGACAACAGTCATCTGTGGGAGCAGGGATCGGTCGAGAGCGGGATTTGAACCACCAAACTTCAGATCAGTGGTAAAAAACTCTACCAACTGAGCTACTCTCATAAATATTAATTAACCTCCTGAGTCCTGCGTCCTCATATGTGGACGACACATTTTGGGCTGTTTAGGCCACAATACAATTTTTTTTCTCTCCAAGGTCCTGGTGTCACATATGAGGTCATTAAACTGCCACTGAGTGATGACAGAAGAGTTTAACACATTATAGTTTAGATTCAAGATGGACTTTGTTAAAGGCTCATGTCTTCACCTGTTAGAAGCTCTTCAAATGAGTCACATTGTTCCAAGAGGCACAATTCTTGTTTCTCATTTTGTTTTTACTCACAAACAATGTTGCTTTGATCAGGCACTTAACAAATAGTTTTTGCAAATCGTTATTTAAATGTGACTTTATTGTTTCTATGAAAATTATTAAAACGTACAGTGAATGTCCTCATATGTGGACATCATTTTTCTCATAATGTAAAAAGATAATTATTTGTTTTTACACTCATCAGCTCCAGTCAGCCCAAATAACAAAGAAAAAAATTAATAAAGCAGCCATGAAGAGTTCAGGTCTCAGGAGGTTAAAACGACCAGTGGATTCCGAAAAAATGCCTCTAAATTACAAGTTCTTTCTAGCATTTTAATATTGTTCCATTAATAACTAAAAGCCATTGTTAGCTTGTTGTTTAGCAAACCACGACATGCAGCTTTATCACGGCGCCGGGGTCAGCGACACACATACTTTTCACTCTTAAGGCCTTTGTAGTTACAACCACTGTCACTACTGATTCCATCTACGTTTCAGGAAAAAGACCAAATACTCTGTGGTAATAGATATTTGAAATGTGCACTCACTATAACATTACGCTATGTTATCCTATAAACTTTCAGAGGCGGGTGGTAGTTTTATACCATTTTTATTCTAACTTTCTAACTAAATGAGTTAATATGAATTTTAATACTGATCACAAGTCAGAATACTTCATGAGAAAAGGATAATTAGGTCAATGGATTCCAAACTACGTACTGGTTTTAACAGCTTTTCATCAACAACAAAGTGTGGAAGTTTGTATATCTCGTACATTAGTATTATTGACTATATATTTTTGAAATTTCTTGACATTTTCATACTGTGATTTAGCCATTAGCCAACTATGTGTTCATGGGCACTGATTTTCACAAAAGTAACAGTTCTCCTTTTTGAGAACAATTTTACTGCCCAGCTCTGTTTTTAAAATCCTCCTATGCCGCACACAGCCTAATCTATTTGAATCCTTAAATTGGCCACTACTCGGGAGCCTTAATTCTCCACCGCTCTCCGGTGCACGGTCCACTCCAGCCCTGCACCATCATTACCGTCATTAGGCCCAAATAAGCTCTGTATCACAGGAGTGCACCAGCATCTAGTTTAACCCAGCACAATTAGCACATCCGTTGGAGTTGAATTACCCTGTAAAATGAGAAAGACACGCACAAAAGAGGCAGTAGAGTCGTATTTGGAAAAAAAAAAAAAGTGAGGGTCTAAGTGTGAGAGAGAGAGAGAGAGGGAGAAAGAGGAGGAGAAATAACAGGACAGGCACAGATTAAAATTGTTTGAATCGAGTCCACGCTCGGCCCATTCATTCGGCATTCTGCTTAAATCAGGGCTTTTGTCCGGCCCGGCGTAAAGTAGTGTCAATCATCTCGACCCGGTTTTGTAGAATGGGGGAAATTTATTATGAATTTGCTCTTGCACATAATGAGGACTACCCCCTGCCTGCTCTGCACTCCCCTCCCCGCTACCAAACGCCCAACTCCAACCCCTCCACCGCCTATCGGACTAGAGCAATAGAGAGTGAAGTTAGCAATCTCAAGGCTACTCGCACCCTGGACCCACATCAAAGTGACAGAGACGTCCAATCAGATTTGTCTTACAGGCATTACATGATGAATATGGTGAGGCCGGCGTACAAAAGGGTCTTTGTGTCTCCCCCCAGAGCCGAGACTATTCACAGCCCTGCCGCAGCCAGCCAGAGTGGAAGTAAATGGCCAAAAGGGTCCCGGGCCAGAAAAAAAAAGCACCCAAACTTGTACGACACAATGGACCATGCAAATGAGTACCCCCGCCTCTGCACCCGTCCCTCCATCCCGCACACTCTCCTCCTCACACATGAGTTCAGGGCTTTTGAAACGAGTCCGAGGTGAGACTTTAAAGTATTGGGCTGCCCGGAGAACCATCGCTTTTTTGTTCTATATGCAGTTGAAAAGGAGTAAGGTTTGTCGGAAAGAAGGTGAAGAGAGAGAGAGAGGAGTGACGGAGCGTTTTGTCACTAAATTGATACGTCTGCGAGAGGCCTATCAGTGCGACCAGTGAAAACAGCAGGCTCGCAGCTATTCAAGGTAGATCAGGGCGCTAGTGACAGTACCAAGAGGGAGCAAAACAAAAGAAAGCATAAAAGTTTAACATATTTTCTGGAAGCAAGTGGAGGGACCAGTAGAGGGGAGTAGAGTGCACCTCTGTTGTGTTTCAAAAACAGATAGTAAAAAAAGTCATTAAAATTTGCTACTGCGCTGTTTAGTTTTTGTTTGTGAATGAAAGCCACAGTATGTAACATTTTAGCAAAGAAATTGACTAAAAGAAAAGCTTTTTTTTCATTTTGGTTGTTTTTATATAACTGAAAAATAGAAAAACTTATGTTCTTATTCTGAGTGGAGTTGCATCTACACAAACTGACTCTTATTTGGCCTGGAGAAGGATTTTCTCCAGTTTTCTGAAACGTCCTTTCGTCATAGAGAATGTTCTTAAGTTTGGGTTTAACATTCTATTTCCATGGAATCATCCACCTCGAGAAAGTTACATACAGTATCTTTAATAAGAGCTTTATAAGCCTCTGAAACTCAGTGCAAAGAGTAGATGATAGGGAATACACTCAAAATGGTACAGATCTAAGTCAACAACAATGTTCCTGCAAAGTGAGAGAAAATTGCTGCCAATAACTATAGCACTGAGCAAAGGTTTACTCTTGGGGGCAAGCAGACATATTCTGTCTTTGAATAAAATGCATGTGTTGGACCAAGCAACAGTCTGACTCCCAGGACATCAGCGACACATGTCCCACCTCTCACAGAGTCTGCCGCTCCTGTATCGACCTGCACATTCAGAGGAGGAAATGCTCCAAACACTCCACTGGGAACCAAGGCACAACAGGTGTAAATGAAAGAAGACAATCTATACATGTGTAGAAGCAAGAACAATAATATTATGTGTTCTAAAATATATTCACTTCAAATACGAACACTCACCAACTCCACTATACAGTCCTAATTTGGGAGTGAACAATCTGCTTTAAAAAGGCACATTTATATTTGAGAGTGTCACGTGACCAGCCACTGAATATTAACACTAAGCACTGCTGAAGGTGTCCATGGATCAAGCTCACAACTTTCGATTATGAAGCAGAAACTCTGAAAATCTTCTATCAGTATTAATGGAACATCAAAATAAAATATCGGTTGCAGTTGCATTATTCTCTGAACGTGTAATTCCATTGATGTCGATAAGGCTGTGTTCACTTCCACTACAATAAAACACCACAAAGCCAGTGGAGTTGTTTTGATGTAAATATATTGTGTCTCCAAAAGAGTCCGGGTCGTAGGCTGATAAACGTATTTTGCCAGTGGCGTCAAAACATGAAAGACAGTTGAACGTTTGGCAGTGCGCGTATAAATATATCACGGTCCAGCATGAATGGAGAGTGGCCCTATTTCTGATGCAAAACAGCAATAAGAAGCCAAAGTGCACTCTGGTGGCTTTGCTCAGGGCAGCACATGACCTCTCACCACTCTTTTCATCCCACTGGCCAATTTAGTAACGTCTGATTCATGCGTAACAGGGGCACTCCAATTTCCATACCGAATCCATACATCATGACGCATGCGTAATGAGGCGTTTGCGATTGCTGTGGATAGCCGTAATTAAGGCTGCCAGGGGCTTTGTCAATGTGAAAATGACCCGTGGACTTAATGACAAGGGCGAATTTATCCCCGTATAAACCTTAGCACGTATTCATCTTCTGAACGCTTCTCCTCGACTCTGGCCTCTGTCTGACTCCAAAGAACACAGAAAGGCCATTTCGACTTGGTTATAATGGAACAGCGGGGTACAGGTCCACCAACATTGGTTTGTCTTTTTGGAGATCCCTACGACGCAGGCGAATATAAAGCGAGCCATAATTAATGCCATTTATCACAGATTTGAAATTGTCACTTGCTCATAGAGCCCTCACAAGTACGCGAGCCTTCAGCCAATGGGAGAGCAGGACGCTTTGTCAAAGAGCACAGGCACGTGGCTCGTTCACACCTGCAGGCTGCAGCAGTGTGTGTCACCGAGACAAATACAAGCAGAAGAAAGAGCGCACTTGTGGCACACTTTCTGTAGCGAAAAAAGTGTTGTGATGACGTTACAGGTTTTGATCTCTCAAACAGAAAGGTACTTCATAGAGTTGCAGTTACTATCCTGTACATTCAAAGTGAGCATATATTTATCTCTGTGGAAATACACTGTTCCAGCTTTTCCCTAACTTTTTACGGTGCTGCGCTGTCTTGTATGGACTGTGCGCAGTGTTTATTTACAATAGATCTTCCATAATTCGCATAATGAGGCGAAAAGGCGCACACAATGCGTCTCACAATGGGGCGTTGTGCTCCCCATTCCGGCAGGAGATGTGCTTTTTTGATTATGCCGTGAAAAACACCGCCAGGGACACAAGCAGCCTACAAGCAAACTTTTTATTTAGATTGATCACAATCCGCCAATACGAATTTTGACCCTGTGCTATTGTGCGCCCGAATTTCCCCGGGCCGTATTTCAAAGTGTCTATAGCCTTTGAGAGTTGGTGAATTGCACCCCCTCCTCCCCCTTCTCCCTCTAGGGCTTTTGGGTAAGAGCAGAGTAAGAAACAATGCAACGCATGAAACGTAATATTAATCTCCCCGTCCCCAATGCGCACAAAGCGCTGGAGAAGCTGTGCGTCTCCAAAGGTTATTGAGCGCTCAACCCAGCTGCGTAATTTCCCCCGCGCGCCCAAGCAACTCAGGAAAAGGTCATCCAGGGGCTCTGAATAGAAACGCACAGTTTGCTCAATTACCGTCACTAATACAGCCCCCCTCTCAGACTGACCCTGATGTGAAAAAGCAACCCAGAACGACTGTGTATAATATAAATAGAGTCATTTTATTTATAAAAATGTTTTACACAAAATAGATCTGTTCAAATCGACTGTTTACATCGTAGGCTACAGCAGATGGAGAACAAGTGCATACATTAAAGAGTATCTCCGTACCACCTATTTATAAACTACAGTCTGTCACAGGTAGTAGCTGTATTATTGCTGCTCTGTCACTCACTGGCCACTGACAGCCAGCTCTCAGCACGCGCACCAATGACAGTGACAACATCGTGTCATGTACAAAAATAAGTCCTCATGTTAAACAGTCTGTATGATACAAGTTTGATGTACATCACTTAAGAGTCCATCATCTTTGTTTTATCTCCGTCCCACTGACGCTGAAGTAGACAGTCCAGCTCTGCGTCCAACTCCAGCACCGTCTCTGCAGAGCCCGCTGCTGCCGTGTGGTAATTGCACTTTTTGTCAAACACTGTCTCGCGTCGTCCTGTCCGCTTACTCCCTCCACAACAACAAGCTCTGCTCGTCTGTTGCTCCAGGAGGACTTCTACAGACTGTCCCTGCGCAGAGGGACTGCTATGTGCCACAGTCTTCACAAGACCAACAGGCGAGCGCTCAGTATCTGTCAAACCAGGTGGTAAAGTCCAAGAGTTCTTGTTCCTCGGAGCTCAGCGGCTCATAGCTGCCTTCGTCTGAAGAGTAAGTTGAATGCGGTGACTCGGGATCCGCGGAGTAACTGTTGGACAAAGTGGGCGAGGGCAGCCCGCACTGGAAGGCGGCGGATACTGCGTCATGCTCGTCCAGGAGCTGCTGGAGCGCCCTGATGTACTCCACTGCGGACCGCAGCGTCTCTACTTTGCTCATCTTCTTGTTGGCGGCGCCGTTGGGGACGTGCTGGCGCAGCGTCTGGAACCCCATGTTGACCTGTTTCACCCGGTTCCGCTCGCGCTCGTTGCGACGGGCCACCGCGACGGGCTGCTGCTGTGGGATGGAGTAGCCCAGGCCGTTGAAGCTCAGGCGCCGCTTGCAGCGCAGGAGCTCGGGTGAGCTGGAGCGCTGTCTCTTCAGCACCTTGGTCTTGCTCTGGAAGCCGGCCGCGCTGGCACCGGTGGCGGGCTCTTGTGCCCCCGTGTGCAGGGTAAGTCCAAAGGTGAAGGCACCCTGTGTGCTGCTGCTGGTGTCCATGTCTTACAGCGGGGCAAGTGATGCGTGCAGTGAATGGACAGAGGAAGAGGCAGAACTGGCAGTGTACAGCTCTCGTGTCCTTCGCGTGGGGACCGTGTGGCTAACTCTAGTCCAAGTCTCTCTTGACTGCTTACTCCACGAGCTGATCTGACCCAAACTTTGGCAGCACTCCTCTTTTTTAACACGCGCCCTGCACACACCCCACCCACCCCTTTTCTTTTGCACTTTTTGGGACGCACGCTCTGCGTCGAGGCCCCGCCCCAGCTGTGTGATTCTTGCGCTCGCCGACTCCCCCGGGCCAGGCGCGTGGCTCCGGTAGCTCAATAAACAATCCCGAGCTTTCACTGCGCCGGGAGCACGCGCTGGGCTCATTTACATTCCAATGTCCCCAACTTGCAGAGCCATTGGTGGATTTAAACGGACTGCCACCGAGCGAAGAGAAAGACGCGTAAGGAAAGGCAGAAAGAAAAAGAAGAGAAAAAAGACAGAATAGAAAAGTGAATGGATTGGTTTTTGAAATGCCTTTTGAATTTGACAATGTACCCCTGGCATGTCTTCAAATTGTCAGTGTCCCCCCTCAGCAATCACGCTCCTCCAACTCTTTACACTCACAAATACCAAGGACACAGCGCGCTGTATCCCGGCTACACACTGCAGACACTTTGTAAGCGTGTCTGCTCCACAATCACGACCTATCAGAGCCAGCCGAGGTGGGGACGCCATTCATTCAAAAGTAAATATGCCGTTTCTGATATAAAAGCACCTGGTGATTTCACAAGTTAA
Organism: Periophthalmodon schlosseri; assembly: GCA_000787095.1. Lineage (NCBI taxonomy): Eukaryota > Metazoa > Chordata > Actinopteri > Gobiiformes > Gobiidae > Periophthalmodon > Periophthalmodon schlosseri. The sequence continues at coordinate 234,133 of KN472842.1, forward strand.
CCCTCTGTGCAGGATACGACCACAAGAACGTTTTCACCACATAGAATGTAAAGCCATGTATGACCAGTGCGTTGTGGTCACTGTCCACACAAACGTGGTGCTGAACTGGTGACCAGGGGAGAAGCCGTGTGCACAACATAACGGGTCTCGTCGCCTCGCGAGCCCCTAGAAACGTGAGACACTTGTGCTCTCTGCTGGTGAGAAGCTGTCATTACATCTCAAAACGAGATCGAGGCTCTGATTGTTTTACGTGTAGATTGAAATAAATTTGACCATATCATACTGACCACCTTTAACCACAACACAATATGCCATAATGTCATTGTGTTAAAACTCCCCGCATCGCTTGTTCATTCTTGAACCATCCACTTCAACCATTACTCAGCAGCTGCAGTCTACTTTTGGCCCAGTCGAGTCGTCCAAAATAATCAGATCTGGCTTTTGCCAATGTTCTATGCTGAATCCATACTATTATATATTTGTTTAGCAGATGTATAATAGTTGTAACAGAAATCAATGATTAATCCAATGCTCTGTCTGACCTTATAAATGGCCAGCAGAGGGCGCATTTAAGTTTGTTTTTTTTATCCCTTGTCCTAAATCTTTCGAGTATTTGAGAATGAACATTCCCACTGGAATTTTTTGGCACAATATTGGGAGGTTTTTTGGGTTTTTTTTTAACCATTGCCTCCGAGTGACAGTTTGATTTCACTATACACAGAATGAGTTCTGTGTTAGTCATCACTGAAGGTGTGTCTATTGTCATAATGGATTATTGTAACACTTATATCCGCATAAACATATTGACCAGATTCCCGGGAAGCAACTTTAAATAGCTGTATTGTTGCCATAAACCTCAAAACTTCTTTTTAAATAAACAGGCCTAATACGATAATAACAATATAGTATAATAATTAATTAATTAATTAATTCATTCATTCATTCATTCATTCATTCATTCATAATGTTTAGATGTCTGTGTAATAATAATGTTTTAGAGATTCAAAGTAACACTGCAACTGACTCCATATTCCACAGTGGATCACACACGAGTATAGTGAAGTGTCTTGCCCAATGACACTGTGGCATTATGCATCATCATCTTATTCCACCACTGTGTCGAAACTTTGATGCAATAAACAGATATTTTTCCATGTCTTTTATGCTGAATGCACACAGTCAAAGGTTTGGACACACCATCTCATTCAGTGTTTTTTTTGTTTTTTTATTACTTTCTACGTTTTATATACACACAGAAGACATCAAATATATGATGACTGCTGTTGTTTAAACATACACTACCAGTGAAAAGTCTGGACACACCTTCTCATTAAATGTTATTTTATTTATTTATTATTTTTTTTATGTTTACTACTTTGTATTTTAGATGCACACTGAAGACATCAACTATATGAAGCAAGATATATGGAATTATGTAGTAAAAGTTAAAAAAGTGAAATAATTCTGCTATTTTTGACAAAGCAAAGGGATTTGATAGAAAACAGTAGAGTTATTTTCTTTGCTATATAATTCCATATATCTTACTTCATATATTTGATATCATCTGTGTGTATATAAACTGTAGAGAGTAGTAAATATAAAGAGAAAAAAAAAAAACACTGAATGACTGGTAGTGTATGAGTGAAAGTGAATGGTGAAGAAACTATGGCCCTCGTCAGTGGAGATATCAGAGCTCTGTGTTTTAATGGGAGAGAGCTACTTCCATTAGGCCTGAAAAGAGAAGTGCTTTAGCGGAGCTTGTATCATTTCCCTGTCCAGGCCACACAGTTTATGACAGCTGCTTCTCATGTATCCCTTAAATACATCAATGATGACAGTGCGGCCTGCGGTGTAATAACAAGATATTGGCACTTTTAAAGGTTAGTGACCTTAAGCCCAAAATAAATAAATAATAAGCCCACACAGGTATTCATACGTACATAGAATGAGTCAGGACACTCGTTAACAAAGTAATCGTCAGGGTCACACGCCCATTTTGATCTGAAACAGTGATGTATTGTATTTTAGTCTAATGATAATAGGTTACATAACATAGTAGGAGTCTAGTAGTCCGCTTTTCATGACATCCCCTTACAAACACCCAGCTTGTCTGATGCAATGTGGTTTGAGATGAACGGGGGAAAACACAGATAGACACAAGCAAAATCACTGATTCAAGGATTTCCCCATTGCGCCCTGAGACGAGCTATTTTTATGTCTCGTTCAGCTACTTTGTAACACCTGCGGGGTTCTGTTTAAGCTTTGGTGGATTTGTGCGAATGGAGTAAACGTGTTTTGTATAGGCCATGCATAGTAGTTGTGTAATAAACAGCCTATTAATAGCATAATTATGGCATAAACCTGTTTACCTGAGCACTATGGGAAAGACGAGACCAAAGATCGAGCCATTAAAGCTCTAATTGTTTGTTATCTTTTTCTGCCAACGCCAGTGTTGTTACAGCTGGTGCGTAAATCTGGGCTTGGTCATAACTTTTTAATGCAGTGATGAAATGACAAGGAGCTAGTGATGCAATTACTTGACTACACACTTTCACTTTCAATTTTCATTTTATCAAAGTTAGCCGAAACTGCGCCCTGCCATGGCCTTGCTCCACAGCGCATCCGGAGCGGGTGGAGCAGGCGGGTGGAGGAGGAGGGTGGAGGAGGCGGGGATACTCGTTTGAGGAAGTGATGCGCTATTTTTAACGAATCGCATCTGTCCAGACGAGCACAACAGCGTCAGGAGGGGTGCGTCAGAGACAACCCTTTAAATAAGACAATCGAAGACTGGCGAAGTTTGTAGCGTGCACAGGACGCAATAAAAGATGCAAAGGTAGGAGGAATGTTATGTTGTTTGAAAGAAAAGGACTGGGGCTGAAATGATTTAGGATATGAGCGTATGTAGGCCATACAATCCTATCGTTTATTATTTGGGATGAAAAGCTACGATTGTTGCTACTATTTTGTGCCATTATGACACAAAATCTTAGCTTTCCATTAGCTATTCCTGTAGTTTACGCCTGGCATTACTGTCTTTGTTTCCTACTTCATTCTCAGTCCTCCGAAGCCTCAGTTCGCCAACTGGCTCATAAAGCAGATCGAGACGGGCCAGTATTCTGGACTCCGCTATGAAGGGCCCAACAAGTTCAGAGTTCCGTGGAAACACAACTCCAGGAAGGACTGCAACGATGAGGACGGGAAAATATTCAAGGTAGTTACTTGAACTGGTGACATTAGAGATCAGAGTGGCGTTATAACAAAGATTGTCAGCTCAAAACGAAACAAAACAAAAAAGCTCTCGTGCTTTTATACAGATAGTGTTGAGAATAACTTCAGCCGCATTCCCATGTATGAATAAGAGAGTTAGGTGGTTGGAGAGCTAAACACTAGCAGCTATATTTAATCAATATTTAATCAATAACAGCATTTGGCTCTGCATTATTCAGTCTCTCCACACCCGGTGATTGTAAGCTTCTTCTGTGGCCACTGCTGCCCTGGGATAAACAGACAGAAGCATGGCTGCCAACTGGCTTAATCAGCTGCTCCAGCAATCACTCACACATATTTATACAGTATATAGACAAGGTGAGGGAATTGTCTTGCCCAAGTACACAATGTCGTTGTTGCTCAGCTGCCCCAGAGTGAGGAGAGGGAATGATGCATTACTATAATGGTGCTGCTCGTGTGTCTAACAGGCGTGGGCAGTGGCCAGTGGTAAAATCAACGATTTCCCGAATGAAAAGGCACGGTGGAAAACCAACTTTCGTTGTGCTCTTAACAACCTCCATGATCGCTTCAAGTTGTTCCAGGACAATTCTAGGAACACAGATGACCCCCACAAGATCTACGAGATAATTAACCCTGAAAGTAAGTCACTTGGGCCAAAAATGTCTTGAGACCTATGCACTGAATGATACTTAAGTCTTGTTTATGGATTAAGGTCTTCAAATACAGAGCTCACAGGAGGACTATGATTTGACTCCGGACATCTTCTCTTCCCCCACAGAGTACTTCCCCTCTGGAAGTGAGGTATGCTCTTACACTTTCACTTCTGCTAGAATGCATCGTGATAAACGCTGGGTGATTCAGGGGATTCCTCATTTTATGTTTTAATGCGTGTGCAAGAAGCCATTCATTGAAGTGATCTTTGCTTTTTCAGCAGATCAATCTCCTGAACACATTTAATGAACTGGACATCAGCAGCAACATGGCAGGTACTATTGAAACTTTGCTGTGTTGCTAGTTCACTGTGCTCTTATGGAGTGAAGAGTATTAAAACTTACATTGTTGTTGTATTATTAGAACAATCAAATCCTGCTGTTGTCCCAAACTATCCTGTTGTCTTGGCCCCTGCAAATAACACTGAAATTATACCAGATCCAAATACTTACTATGAGCGTAAGTTATTGTTAAAAATGATTTCATTCGTCAACACAGGTCAAACATAAAAATCACTTTGTATTGGTTTTTTTTGTTTTTTTTACAGCAACTCCTACTCATCCACCACAGCTCCCTTCCATAAACGACCTGGAGATCACCATTTTCTACAGGAAAAGAGAAATGCTAAAGACCATAGGGACCTGTCAACATCTACAGCTGCATTACCCACAGGAGACTCGGGAGCCCAGTGTCCATGGCCTCTGCTTCCCCTCTACAGACGGCCTCATAGACCACAAACAGGTACGCTACCTCCATCTACCAAGTTTATATCATTACAGAGGTCAAGTTGAATCAGTTAATCGATAATTGCGTTTATTCAGGTCACAGTATTATGGTAAGAACAAATAAATAATAGAGTTGATGATTTTAGTAACAAAATGAAGTAATTTCAATTCAATCTAAGTGAGTAAAGTTAAATTCTTTACTTTATCATTCAGAAAGTTTGGTTTCAGAAAGCCTGCCGTATACAGTAGGAACGATTTCCACTGTTAACAATCGTGGATAACATTTAAAACTGTGATATTTTTGATTTTGATTTTAAACATAACTCTACAATATTGTGACATCCCTTGTGTCATTATTCAGATAATTCAGAATTTGCTTTGTTTAGGTTTACTACACCAACCGCATCCTGGAAAGCATCCAGAGAGGTCTAACGCTGGAAGTGAAGGAGAATGGGATCTACGCCTACAGACAGGACAGGTGCCATGTGTTCGCAAGCACCAGTGATCCGAGTGTGGCTCACCCGAATCCCCAGAAACTGCCCCTGAACTCCATGGTGCAGCTCCTGAGCTTTGACAACTATCTAAATGGTAACAGTAAACCAAATATTATGTATAGGTTACCCGTAAAGTGTAAATTAATTCCACTTTTTGCATTCCTTAGAGCTGAAAAACTTCAAGGAAAACAACGGGCGCTCACCAGAATACACCATCAACATGTGTTTCGGGGAAAAATTTCCAGATGGCAGACCTCTGGACAGGAAGCTTATTGTTGTAAAGGTACTACATTTTTCGTTAAAAGGGGCCCTATGCAACTTTTCTTGAGGGTCCACCACCTGCTTATCTGCGATACAGCATGTTTTGTTTTGGGTTTTTTTTGCATTATGTGGAATGTTCCACAGCATGGTATTAAACATATCCACGGAGACAAGCAGATGACACAAACAGGCCAAGTTAGTGTCAGATATTTAAAGAGGCGAGTCTGCTTAAAGTATGTTCTACTGTGCAAAGTCAAAGCAATAACATCTCCATGGAGTTAGGTTACATTCTTCCCAGCAGAAGTTACTTAGTGTACCTTTTAAATAATAGTTAATTTGCCAGTCCCTTTTACTATATATCCATGTTCTTGTCATAGGTGGTCCCACTGATCTGCAGGCATTTCCATGAGCAGGCTCAAATAGACGGAGCATCGTCTCTCCACAGCTCTAACGTCAGCCTGCAGACTTCGTACAACAGTCTAATGGAACTCATCAACGCGTACATTGGCTTACCCACTGCGGAGGAGCCACAACCGTTTTGATAAAACCTTTTAGCACTACAAATGTATATAAAAACAGATCGCACTGTATGTACTATGATTTTTGAAGGGCATGCATCAGATGGGAATCTTTATTTAGCTGCTCCCGTACGGGTGCTGCTGTTGTAAATGTTAAAGCCAGCTTACTTGGGCATAAACAGTAGATCAAATGTACAAATGAATCTGAATGAAATGAATTTATAATGTGTCTGTAATAGTCATTTGTATTTTCCATGTTTGTAACATGTCTCTGGGGTGCTAAATAAAGTACTGAAATGCATTCACTTCACTGTGTTTTACAATGAGAGAAGGAAAAGCCGTTTGCATAAATTACACACGTGGACAAAAATGATGGTACCCTTAACT
>JACM01012549.1:0-29087 GCA_000787095.1 Periophthalmodon schlosseri
ATTTTCGCTTTAGAAAACTGGTCTGTGCATGGCTAAAATATCAAACTTCCAAGTGCCGTCTTCCCACTTAGGGTCATTTGAGAGACCAAGGTAAGTGAAAGTTGAACCTCTAGCCCTAGTAAAAATTACACTAAAAATAGATAGGGAAAACAAGGTCAGGTTTGTCAGAGGAGACCACTGACCACCGCAATGATATACAAAGCACACCACCTTAAATGTATCGTAAAAGAAAATATATTAAAATGGTTATCCTAAGACTATAGTCACAGACCTGTTCGGAAAACCACTATGTTCCTCTTGCATCCCGAAAGCAGGTGGATATTTCGGAGCAAACCTTTGGCAGTTAGACGCACGTGGATGTTTGAGAGAGAAAGCTTTGGAGACCATAACATCTCGAACAGCGATCAAAAATAATCCACAGGTGAAGAAGAGGGTTAAGCAGAGGTGTAGCTAGAAGAATAGCAATAAATGTATGACTTCAACCATTCGTTAGGTGATTACAAGCATCAACAAATAAAATAGGAAATAAAAAATATCAAAGTCTATTGGTCCATTTGATTGTACTTCCAACTTAAAAAGATGTAATCTCCAGTGATGAATCCAGAATAATGCAAAGAAGATTTAGATCTGATAGAGATTTGAAGCTATTGAGAGATGAAAAAAATACATTTAAAATCCCTTAATCCTCTTGGTAAAAACAGGCTCCAGTCACAAACCACCACACAGAGAAATGCCAGAGCAGAGCAGCATCCCCAGGCTTCATGATGGCGGAGCTGTGGTAAAGCAGAGATGCACTGACAACTGAGGCGGGAGGTGGGTGGGGCCAAGAGTGTCACACTGACCAATGAGAGAGAGGCAGGGAGAACTATAGGTGATATGTAGACCAAGTGTTTGGGATCAGATTGTTTATCTCAAAAGGGATTTCTAACAGTATATAAACATGTATTGACAACTCTCACCAAAACCCATGCTTGAAAGAATAAAACGCATCATTTCCTGTAGTGGTATAGTGCCAATGTAGGTTTAAGCAAAATCCACAAAACAACAAGAAACAATCCAAAGTAATCAAAATGAGTATCTAGGCCTGTCACAATAGCACATTTTGAAGTAAATATAGATGATAAATGATAATACTGAAACCAATGTATAAAGCAGAATTATCCCCCAAAAAGTATTCTGAAAAACTGTTAAGTAGTTAGTTTGTGTCTATAATGTGTCCCTCAAGTTCATAATTATATAAAGAGCTTTTACAGGTCAAATCTCATCATAGTACAGAAAAATGACAAAACATTTCCCACTAGTGAAAATTATTGTTCCAGTTATCATGTATTGAACAGTAAGTCGATATAGTATTTATTGACATTTATTGACAAGACAACTTAAAACCTAAAGACATTTTCTCCTCTACATAATTCTTCCCATCTTAAATGTAAAATTATACTGACAGCATTAGTAAAGGGTTACATGTAAAATGTCACTACAATCAATTTAAAATGACAATATTCACATGTTAGTGTTTACAGGTCAACCAAACAGAATAGGTTTGTGTTATTATATTATTGCAGGGAAATAACTAAAGTTTTATAATGAATGTAATGTATATTAGTATACTAGTTGTCCTTTTTAAGGTACGCCGATTTGGTAGACACATTTTATTCTAACACTGCTTTGCTTTATTTGACGGTAAATATATACAAACGGTAAAAGACAACATTTTAAAGCTAAAATTGGCAGACTAAAATAGGTTGTTGAAAATAAAAAAAATACTCTTACCAGAGGCAGTTAGTCTGATGAGCTTGGTGGTGGTGGTCCTCTTCTGTGGGCTGATGTGACTGTTTGTCAGGCCTTTGGTGGGAGCCGTGGACTTACATGGAGTGGTCAACACTGGCACAAGCAAAAAAGAGAGGACACTGGAGTTTAATTGACCCATACTGCAGCTGAAAAAGCACGTGGCATCTGACCAAGACTAACAAACCTCAAGAACTTTTAACCCTGATGCCCTGAATGAGCGTTTTGATCAAAGGAACAACAACAAATGCCTGTATAAATCAATCAGCGTTAATCAGCTAATACTTCACAGTCATCTCCAAAGTACTCAAGACGGTTTCAATGTAAATGATGGACCTATTTTCTCATCATGGAGTGTCATTAAAAATAAAAGATTAAAGCTTTGTAAATTGTTAATAGTTATTAGGCTGAGTTTCTGTTGGTCTTACCTGGTGCACTGGTCTTAGCTAGAGGGGTAGTGAGTCTCGCTTTAAGGACTGGAACTTTGAGAGGGGTTGAACGCCTCCCTGCTGCTCCAGAGACTGTACAAAATAAAATAAAAGATTAATTAGTTTTTACTGATTAGATAGAATGATAACAGGGATATGGGTCAGGTTTGTACAGAAGCACAAACATTTTATTCCAGACGATACTAGTTCCAAATTAATTATGGTCAAGTGGTTGGAGGCTGTCTATCCTTAAAGTGATAGTATGTAACTTTCTGGAGGTGGAAAGGCAACTGCATGATTCTCTGGAAAAATAAAGTTAAACCCATACTTCGGAACATTCTCCATAAGTTTTATGCCATACTGCAAAATACTATAGCCAAAGGAACATCATTTCTATGGAAACAAGTAGGAAGAGGCCTATAAGAGGCCAAATAAGAGTCAGGTTTGTGGAAATGCAAGTATGCTCACAGTAAGGAAGCATGTTTTTCAGTGCAATAAAACATTCATACTGAAAAAAAAACATGCTCTTATTTTAGGCAATTTTTGGCAAAAATGTTACATACTATGGCTTTAACTTACAGTGAGTGATGTGTATAGGAGAGGCCAAATAAGGTATTAGAATAGCAAAGCTGAGTAAATGCATTTCTTTACATGTCTCCAGTTTAATAAAAACCAAAACAGAAGAACAAAGAATACTGATAGCCGATGATTATCTTTTGGCACCATCTACATGTTTTAACCATAACAAACCAATCAATAATCTATGCCAATCTGGACATATATTGAGTTTTTAATTTCAAATAAAACATGGTTTATTGCATAGATAAAAGAGCTGGGCAATATAACAAAAAATAATGAAGCATTGTTCAGATGACTGCCTTCTTTAATATTAATTTCCTGAACAAAAACAAGATAGACTTTTAATGAATGCCATTTATATCAGAAAATGTGAAATTTCTTCCTTCATAGTCTCAACTCTACTCCAAGCCACATGCTTTTACTGACAGATTGGCTGTAGATCACTCCATTAAAAAGACCTAATCTGATCATTGACGATTAAAGATGACTGAATCATGATCTTAATGAACTGATTTTTTCTTTGAATTGTAAAGCCCTAATAGAGAATAAACATTTAAATCAAGAGAAAAATAGTCAAATGCTTAATCATACCAGTTCTCACCTACACCCATACTTACATATTCATACTTTATGATGGGCTTTTGTAATGGAAATGCATAGAGGATTTATTGAGACACTCACATCTCCAGAGCTTCCCATGCTTCCCACTGAAGGCGGCTAACAAAGGAACGATACAGAAGCGATAGGATCCGATGAGCAGACAAGTCAAGAGGGTGAGATCACAGCTCGCCCCTGCACTACCACTGCCCGGTGCCCCAAAAGACGAGGAATTGTGGAAAATGTGCACTGAAAATTCAGTCATGGTACCACATCGAACAGCATTGTAAACAGCCATTGATTTAAAATAAACACTAAACTGAAAAAATATAAAAAATAAAATAAATCCAAAAAGTTATTCTACGGTCTCGTGCTGCAGACAGAATTAGTTATACTATGTCTGTTCAATTGCACCTCAGGGCAACGTGTGAACTAGACTGGAACAGAACTGTTACTATGACAACACACACAAGGGGGCAGGCGCCTGCTACTAGGAAGCCTGGACCAATCAGAAAAGAGCATTATAGACAGTATGCAGCAGAGAGGGAAAACTCACTCCAATTTTGAACTTTTAATAAAAAATAAAATCTTGCGCAATAATTTGTGAACTTTGTTCACCAACAATGTCAATAAAGATTTTTTGGATTCTGATAGACAGGTAAGACTACAGTTTCCTAAAATATCTCAGCTATAAGATATTTCTAAAATTGCATAGTTTTACACCAGTAGGTCAAACTGGGTGCGTGCTACATACATTCATTCCCACCAATCAAAAAATTAAACAGGAAAACCATTAAGATGGACTCTAGTTTGACTCACCTTGTGTTGTCTTAGTGCTGTCGCTGGTCTCCCTATGAACTCCGGACTCGCTGGTTCCTGGTTGGTTCTTGAAAGGTCCAAAGGTCCTGCGTTGTTGCAATCTGGACACAGGTGTGGGAGGGGGGCCCATCAGAGAAGAGCGAGAGGGGGGTTGAAGATGCAGGGATGAACTTGGCTTGTTATTAGCAGCTGGGGTGGTGTCTCCAGGAGGATTTCTATTACCTTGAATAACATAAGCAATGAATCAATAAAGAGAATACGCCCCATCATAACAAAAACAAAAATACACAACTATTGACCATATTTAAACTAATTTTTCCATTAAAATGAACAGAAATACCATACAAATTAATGCATACATTTCAAACAGATCTTAAAATCTAAATTATTTGCTATGGAGCAACATAAAAGAATGAAATCTAAAAAAGGTTAAGTCGTATATTTAAATAGTTTTCATTAGATGTCAAAATGGTGAGTGTATATAACTAAAAAGATTAAAAGAAAATACCCTGTGCAGCAACATACCTATAGAACATACCACGGTCCGCATTTCAAATTTCAGTATATAGCAGCAATACAAGTTGTAAATAAAGTTTTCTTGATTCTGTACCTCTCTACTTGTAGTCCATTTAAAATTTAAAGTCTGTGTCTCACTTTTAGCCTTCTGCTGAGATCCAAACCTCCCTTTCCTTCCCCTGGACTTTCCACTGGTGGAGATAATTTCCCCTGAGAGGAAGAGTCTGCGGCCTTTCCCTAAACCTCCTGTCAGACTGAAAAGGATCACAAAAGGGGGACCTGGTTTGGGATCTGATTGTGAGGACTAAAACAGGACACTCTGACATCTGTGACCAACTCTGCTTTCCATTTGTGGGGCCCAGGATAAAGCACAGTAACAGTGGGATGGGAATGCTCAATGGTGCCGTCTGCTGGAGGTAAAACGGTAGCAACTGTACAAGTAAAATCAAGTCAGTTATGAAAGAATAATGAAAGAATAATAAAACTATAGGACCAATCTTCATCTGCATTTAAAGTTCATATTGTGCGAAGTGTTTGTTGAAGTAAAATAAAGGTTTAAAATTTTACTGACAGGTTTATCACATACTGTTTTTTAAGCTAACAAAATACGGTGTTAATCGTTATTAACATTCACTATGAATTGCTGAGTAGTAGTTGTCTCTAGCAAGTGTTTCTTTTAATATCACACTAGAGGTGAGACATATATTAAAAATGAATAATACCTATTGTTTTGGAGATATACAAAATTAGAACAAGAATCTATCATCTACAATTAAAACTATAAAAAAAAAATTACTTCAAAAAGAGACAGAAACATCTAGTATAATTTCCCAAACATGTGTATTAAGTCATTTCTGGCAGACACATCACCCCTATCAAACACATTTCCTCACTTGTGATTTTGCTCTTGAGCAGTGGAGTGCCCACAGCTGTGGTGGTCCTGCTGCCCTCTCTGCCTGATGCTCCCGGCCGCTGCTTGTTGAGAGGAGTGGTCGCCATGGGAGCAGTCGTCATGGGACTGGCAGCTGGAAATTTGGAGGCCGATGCTCTGCCTGTTAGGTTTGGGGAAGGCTGACCACGCACTCTGGTCTTTATCTCCGTACAGGACGCTGCAGATAATGTACTGGAATGAGACTGCAAACAAAAATGTAATCAAAGATACAGTGCTTTTAAATGTGTCAAAAAATGTTAATCAAAACTACTTACCACTAACCCAATTTTCTTCACTTTTCGGCTGTTTATTTCTGTAGCTTCCTTTGCATTACCCGGCTTTCTTTGAGAGGAATTTTCCTGATTGCCTGGTTTGTTCTGACTCTTTAGGTTTTCAGTTTTTGATCTGGTGAGTGAAAAACTGGCTGAAAATCTTTGAGGTTTTGCCATTGTGAAAAGCCTAGACAATGCAGTTGCACTTTCAGAATTAGAGCGTGGACGAGTACTTGGGGTACTGGGGGTTGACTTGTCATGGCCTAAAGCGGAGCCAGATTTCACCTTTTTGATTTTGTTGATCACATCATTCTTTGTAGTTGGTTTTGGCACAGCTTTGTCAGCTTTCTGTAGAGATTTCTCAGGATAACAGAAGGTGGCATTTGCGATATTCACTTTTGAATCATTATTAGCTTGGCCTGAGGCTCCTTGCTTGGTGTCAGGGCTGGCTGGAATACAGTGGCCCGCTGGAGCTTGTTTATTTGCACCAGTGTTGAGTGCTACATGGACTGTTTTACTCTTTGCTTGGGACTCTTCAGAAACTATAGAATTTCTTTGTGAGACTTTAGGGTCTTTATTCGTGCCAATGTGTAGTTTCCTTTGAGGATTAAGAACAGTTTTAGAGACTGGGGTTGTTGTACCATTATTAATTCTGGTAGGACTTGGCCTTGATTTGTTCCCTTCTTTAGCGTTCATTCGAGGTGGTTTATCCAGTAGAAGACTTGATGCTACAGCCCTTCTCATCACTTTACATTTCACACTGCTCATGTCTGAGTTTGTAAACTTGTCAGCTTCCATTTTAGTGACTTTACCGACTGAATTTGGGGTTCCTCTATCAACTTGTTTGGGAGAGGCAGAGCTTTTCTTCCTTAACACAGGGCGAAGAGCAGGGCTTCCAGTATTTTCCGTGCAGGGCGACACAGTAAAAGAAGGAAGACCGGAAATATGGCTCCCCAGGTTTTGTACAGGAGTAGAAGTATGAATGTCTTTATCAGTATCTTGCACAGAACACAACGGGGTATCAAATGTCATAGCTTGGTCTGGTGTTGCAAGAGGCTTGGATTCATTTACCAGTTCAGCTTCAGAGTAAATAAATCCGTCATTTGCACAATCTGATGTTGCACTTTCATAGAGAAATGTGGTGTGAAGACCATCTTTCGCTCCTGGTAAAGCTAAGAAAGAGTTACAAATTCCACCATCCTCTTCACTTGGGAGCTCAACCTTATCTCCCAATACAAATGTCATCCCAAGGGAGGAGTGGTCTCTTGCTTGGTCACCTGTACAATCATTCCCACTCACAGCAGGTGTCAATGGAGACTTTGATTCAATATGACTTGAGGTTGGAGGTGCTACAGACTCATCTAGTGAAGACATCAGTGAAGGTACAGCCTGCTCCTCCAGGATAAAACTGTTGCTTCGTACCACCAGCTCTGCAGAGCTAAAGGAGAGGTCAATAGACTTTCTATGGGACCCATCTGACAAACTTGCTCTAGCTTGGTTAATCAGTTTAGATTCATTCAGCAGTTCACGTTCAGAGTAAATAAACTGGGTGTCAATTGTAAAATCTGAGTTTTTGCAAAGAAACGTGGTACTACGACGTTCGCCCTCTCCTGGCAGTGCTAAGGAAGACGAATTAGATGTTGCTTCATGCTCTTCACTTGGAAGCTCTACTTTATCTCCAAATACAAATGCCATTGTAAAGCCAGGGTGGTCTCCTGCTTGGTCACCTGTTTCACTCAAAGGGGTTAATAGAGACTTGGACTCATCGTCACTCGAGACTGGTGGAGCTGGGGACCCCTCAAGTGAAGATAACACTGATGCTTGCTGCTCCAGGACAAAGCTGTTGCTCCGTACCACCATCTCTGCAGAACTAAAGGAAAGGTACACGGACCCTCTATGAGACGTCCTACACGAACTCATCCCAACTGAATCTGGAGATGCCACTATACTACTGCTCCCCTCTGATGCAGTCTTATAAAATGTTTTGTTTCCTTCAGAATCTTGGCTGCTCAACAAACTCAAGCTATCATTCCAAAAATTGATACTGCTATTGTCCGGTGTGGCAATAAAGGTATCCTCCAAATTGGTGAAGAGCTTTCCCTGTGGAGTTGTAGTATTGTCTGGGTGCAGGATAGGTTCACCTGTTCTCAGTGGGTTAATATCAGGGGAAGTGCAGTCTCCTCTAACCCTCAGGTTAAAATTACAGCTGGCAGAGTCAGGTGACAGACATTGATGGCAACTACTCATTGTCCCTAACAACTGACCTCTGTTTGCCAAAAATAATGGGGCATCAGCTTGGTCCTCACAAGGCATGTTAAAGTTTCTGTCTGACATTGTAGACTTCCAAGAATATTAAATTGTTATTGTTACTTTAGTTAAAAATCTGCAAAAAAGACAAAGAACAAATAAATTTAAGTATCTACTGTAACACAATTTAGTTTGAAAGACACCTGAATGAATAATTTACTTATGTTAGTCTATAGTCAAAATCAAACAATAAAATTATGATCAAACTTTTTAAGCCTGAAACTTTTTTTGTGCCAAGTGATTAAAAGGACAGAACAGTAAACATCAAATATGTGTGAACCAAACAACCAAGTGCCAATTAAATGCATAGAAAAATACTCTTTACAATTTCAATTATTTTGAGCAACTAATATCCAGTTTAGGTTTCAAAGAGGTTTCCACCAGGCTTCTTTGAAAATGGAGTCACCTTAACTTCAAAGAAAGTGTTTTGACTCCTGACTGGTAACAGTAGCTGCAATCACTTATTCATGACTTGGATATAAAAAATGCAAATGGCCTAATGCTGTTTAATGCTATAGTTGGCAGATTAAGATGTACTACATGACACTGCCACTTGTAATTTCACCTTGACATCTTTCTAATAATTTAATTTAATACATCAACACTCCAAGACCAAGCTGTTGACTTCATTCATAAGAGTAATTGAGCTACACTAAATTAAAGCATGTCATATTGCTGTCTGGCTAAAAAAAGATATTTAAAGATGACCAAAACAGGTTCAGGTTTCAAGCAAGCAATTGAAGCAACAAATGTACTATGCAGAAATCAATAGTAACTACTGGTAATCTTATCAATAAGGTAATTAAAACAACAATACTCACTGGCATTAGGGGTGTCAACAGTATCAATCGATACTAAAACTAGTATCAAAACTAGATACCAACTCATAGACTAGTATACGCTTATGGACCACTATGAAATCTGGACGACTAAGGGATTACACAGATAAAAGGCCATATATAAGAAAGCACTATTATTTAATGCTGAAAATCACATTTTACGGTCTATTATCATTGTGAAATTGGTATTAACTATCGAGTTTATTCATTAGTATCGAAATAGAGTTTGAAATTTTAGTATCGTAACAACACTACTGGCATTATTTAAAAATGGATACAATTTCATTACAAATTTCTACAAAGTACAAACCGTACAGTGCCATTTTCAATAGGGGTAATAAATAACCAATGTGTTAGCAAAAGGTCAGCATTGTTTGGCTTCACAGCTTAGACCAGCAGTTATCACCACTGGCCCCTGTGAGTAAAGTATAAACATGTCATTTCATTGAAGTCAGACTTGGACAGTAAGTCAGAAGCATTAGTTCATTCAGCAACCATGAAAACAAGTAGTGGATCAAAATAGGGGAGAGGAATGCTACACTGTAATCTGCCCACTCAGATAAAATAGAGGCTGGGCAAGCTGCAGTGCACATTGAACCTTGGCACGGGCAGCTCCTTCAGGGCCACTGCGGTATTTTCTGACACAAGACAATAACACAAAAGTAGTAACTGGAATGGAAATAGCCCTAAACCTGTTCTGTAATACGAGGCACCTGTGCACCTGAAACACAGTCCCTGACCTTACAATTTTAATAGAGAAATTAACCCACAAATCAGCACAACAGTTTACAATACTAATAGCTTACCTGTAGTTCAAAGTACCTTGCTGTGAAACCAAGGATAGGTCCAATTTGACATCTATTAAAGACAATTATATCCATGAGAAAATTAAACAACTTCCAGCTCTGGTTACAGCAAAAACAAATTAACTATAAGTTTTAAAGTTATTGAAACGTTAGTAATATACTAGGGTGAAAAAATAATCCATCCTATGAGAAAAACTGTAATATATTCCTTTAGCAGAGGAAGATAAGTAGTTCCACCAAGTACTTTAGTAGTAATTCAACTGCAATGAGTGACTGGCCCACGAAGTTTGTCAATAACAGGCGTGTCAAGGTCCAGCCAAGCAGAGTGCCCGGTGCAAAGCTATGCTCCAAAGTTTACAGAAGCGCAGACTGAAAAAGCATGTTACCTTATCCATGTGGACCACAGCGTGAGGGGAGTGGCCAGAGTCGACTGGGCTGGAGGCATTCACTGTTGCTAAGCACCAAAGTCTCTCTTTTCTGAGTGAATGGCCTGTGCAGAAGAATTAGCATAACACCAGTTAAAGCTACAGACATGACACAAAGTTTTTCAGCGCAATACAAACAGCCAGGAATGAGACTCAAACAGAGAAACAGCTCAACACATGGTCCCACAGTGGAGTGACACCTGAGTCTAAGACCTTTAAGACCTACGCTATTTCTGCATAATCTATACAAGGCCCATGACCCCGGCTGGAAACTAATCTTGACTAGGGGAAACTTGTAAAGTACAGAGCAAAAAGGATTATATTTTCCAAACTGATCCTAAACCAAACCAGCACAATATTATGAAGGAGTATCATAAAAAGGATAAAGCAAAAAATATTATTCAATATAGCCTCTCGATTATCATTAGTTCTGAACAAGAAATACTTCCAATTTTCAATGTGGCAAAACAACACTATGTTTATCACAAAATATGTGGCCTAAAATATTTATGCAATAAATTTAACCTTCTTTCCATTAAAAAAAAAACCAAAAAACATCTCTAATAGTATTTTGACCAAAGGTAAAGATGCACTATGTAACTTTTCTAGTGGTGGGGTCCTCCAACTGCTTGTCTCCATGGAAATGTTATTGCTTTGCCTTAAGTGTTTCACAGTATTATGGACTTTTTGCATTTATTCAGTTACAGATATTTTACTGCCAAAAATACCTTGAAAAATATGCAATGTTACTGAGCAATATCACCTTTCCACAGATCTGACCTGTAACTTGGCCTGGTGGTGTCAACTGCAGCTAAGCAGTTTACACCATCAGATATGCAGATAAGTTTAGTGCAGTAGTGTGGAACATTCTAGGCAAAGCAATGACATCTTTTAGTAAAGCAGGTGACGGACTCTCCACCACAAAAGCTACACAGTGCACCTTTAACTTTAAACACTGCAAAGTAGAACTACATTGGAAAGGCATTTTGTACCAACAGAACATTGTAAAGCATCAGAGAATAAACATCTTACTTGCATTGGTTTGCAGCTCAACAACTGCCCTCAAAGAGCTATACGGGTTTCAGCTTCCTGTTTATAGAAGACACTTTAAAGAATTTTGCCCATTCAAAAGAAATAATGTTAATTGCTATGGCAACAGTAATATATGCTAACATGCTAAAAAATATAACTAACTCACTCTGACAAAGCTGAATGAATCTTATGAAAATCACATTTAAAAACTGCCTTCAATTGCCTAGTAGTATGTTGTTGTTTTGGAGGGTGGACTGGACATGAGAGGGACTCACAGTGAGTTGTAGTTGCAGCTTCTAAAGTCCGGGGCACAAAGCCACCCACATCAGGGCCGAGCAGAGGGTCACACTGGGGGATTCCAGCCAACATACCATGAGACAACGCAGTCCTCTGTAAAGCATAGAAAACAACACACCAGTGAGTCGGCTACTGTGGCTTCAGCTCCATACATCAGTGAAAGTGGTGAGGGACAGAGAAAGAATGACTGTTATTAAGCCTTTTGAGACAATAATAAGAGCCAAGAAATCCAGTGAATGAGGATCAAACTGCAGCAATACAATTTCTCTGGACAGCACAACAACATTGGCAAACTAAACCCTGTCCAAACCATTAGGGATGTATTCAAATCTCACATTACAATACTATCACCATATGTAATTTATTATATTTGGGAGACTAAAAATGTGTTTTAAGAACTTAGGAAATACTAGACTCTCTGCTTTTTAGTGTGCTACTAAAATAAAACAGAGGCATTAGGCATAGGAGCAATTTGATAAATATTGTAACAGTCGTAAATGATATTTTGAGAGTTACAGGGCAGACACCAACAACTGTTCATGCTCAGATTCATAAAACCTTCCCATTGTGAATAGGTCTATCCAGATTAAATGTACAAGTGCTGGACAAAACATAGGCTACACAACTGTCACAGAGTGGCTCCCATTAATAGACCATGCTATCCCCCATAGATTTTATTTAAAATCTAAAAGTCTAAAAGTTATTAAAGCATTTTGCTGAATCTTTCATTTTAAATGTGCTTTTTGGACTTAAAACAACCGCGTTCTGGATATTAGTTACGACTTAGCTGGTTAGCCTAAGTGACACCTTTAAACTCTTAATATTGGAAAGTGTACTTCCGGAACCATAGAGGGCTATTCAGATAAGGATTGCCTGTGCCACCATAGTCTCAGTGTGAACCTGTGGGAAACATTGGATGAGTACATGGATTAGTCTGTGGCATGACTGAAAACATACTAAATTAAAGTCAGTAGCTTGGAAATTGTCGTAAAAAGACAAAAGCGAGAACAGTTACACTATACAATATCATAGGACACCTGACACTTGATTCTCCATGCGCGCACACACACGTGCGCGCGTGCGCACACACACACACACACACACACACACACACACACACTCACACACACACCTTGGACCTTGGTGGATGGATTATCCTTGTGCGAAGAGACCTCCCACAGACAGTTAACTTCTATTTTTAGTCGAGTCAGGAGTAAACATAGTATGCATCTACAAATAGCAAAGAAAACACCCTGTGCAGTTCATGAATGGTTTAAGGCAGGCTTTAGTGTGAGAGGCAAGCTTTTGTTGTCAATAATATTTCAGACCACTATACACTAAACTACATCAAACAGGCTAGACACAGAAAACTTGAAGGTAGAAAAGACACTGGATGTCTCCCAAACCCTATCAATCAATATTTTATGTGGAAGTAAAGCAACTAATTACTTTGATTGCAAGCTGTAATGTGGTATAAGAATATGAATGAATTACAATAGCATTAAATACAAGCAGGCAAAGCAAGTACACAATCAGTACACAATCAGTACACAATCAGTACACAATCAGTACACAATCAGTACACAATCAGGGGTGTATCTGTTTGCAAATGAATGGCTATCTTACATTTGACAGTTACCTTATGTCAAACATTGCATTACACAAATCAATAGTTTCTACCTTGGAAATGTCACTGAATTATTAAATAAATACAGTTCAATTTGGCCCATAAAGATAATAAAGGAAGTTTCTTACCTGTTCACATCGTTTTCTCAGTGAGTAGAGGGTAAAATGATGACTTTGTGGCACACCAGCCGTTAGTCAAGCTAACGGGAACGCTAACAAATAAAATGACAACAATGCAAATTTTAGCTGTTATTTGCTTTATGAAACTGTAAATACACAGATTAATATAGCGTTTTCAAATTCCGTTTATAAAACACTCTGTAACACTTTTAAGAGCGTTACATCTTTTCGAATTCCAACTTTTTCCTTTACCTGAGCTGATCTAAAGCAAACGATTTGCGCATGCGTACTACATCATTAATTAGACGCACCTGTTAATGTTGTTTTTTCTATTTTATATATGAATAATTCATTAAAAACAATATTCATTGGTTCAGTGTTTGACCTTAGTTAATTGTGGTCTGTCACCGACTGTTCAGTAATTTAGGGAGGTGGATTTCCTCATGAAGTTTTGGACTTTTGGGAATTTTATGATTTTGGCCCGACACATGACCCCTAGTGGCGATACCCTTTGGCGCATGGGGTTGCTTTGTGTTTGTGAAATACACTGCCTGGCCAAAAAAAAAGTTGCCACCAAAAAAAAAAGGTCACACACTGTAATATTTCGTTGGACCGCCTTTAGCTTTGATTATGGCACACATTCGCTGTGTCATTGTTTCGATAAGCTTCTGCAATGTCACAAAATTTATTTCAGTCCAGTGTTGCATTAATTTTTCACCAAGATCTTGCATCGATGATGGTAGAGTCTGACCGCTGCGCAAAGCCTTCTCCAGCACATCCCAAAGATTCTCAATGGGGTTAAGATCTGGACCCTGTGGTGGCCAATCCATGTGTGAAAATGATGTCCAATGCTCCCTGAACCACTCTTTCACATTTTGAGCCTGATGAATCCTGGTATTGTCATCTTGGAATATGCCCGTGCCATCAGGGAAGAAAAAATCCATTGATGGAATAACCTGGTCATTCAGTATATTCAGGTAGTCAGCTGACCTCATTCTTTGAGCACAGACTGTTGCTGGACCTAGACCTGACCTGTATAGGAGGCTCGTACCTATTTGCTCCTCATTCTTGAGCACAGACTGTTGCTGGACCTAGACCTGACCTGTATAGGAGGCTCGTACCTATTTGCTTAGTTAAATCCAGGTGGCGACTTTTTTTTTTGGCCAGGCAGTGTAGTTTTACCTGTCCATGCTGTGAGTTGCAAGTGATTTTTATCAGTAGATTAAGAATGCTTCATTATGTCCTTAAACTAAGAAATGTTCAAGTCATAGCGACACTCTGAGGTGGTACTTTACAATTACAAAGTTTTTGAAATAAAATGGTGGGTTTTCAGACACCATCTGATACACCATCAACTCCTACTTGAGAAATATATTTTACAGGGTACCAGTACTCTTGAGCACACTGATTTGTTAAATTTATCACTGTCAGATTTTTTGAGACTGCCCATCAACACATCCTATTCATGAAAAACATAAGTGAATCTAATATGACCAGATTTTATTAATTCAAATCTGAATGTACAATAATTTAATAATTACACAATAATAAACCACAGGTGTGGAAGCATACATATTTACAATGTAAAAGTGCATTGTTAAACCGAATAAACATGAAGACACTATATGATAAAGACTGATAAAGGACAGATGATGAAAAGATCATATTTACTTCAAAGAGAAAAGACCCAGAGAAGTTAGTCTTAATTTTAAATAACTATGGCACCTCTCAAATTGATTAATATTGATTATAATAACTTTACAATTTATTTCTGAGATCATTACTAATTATACCATATCTATTGATGAAGTTAAGACTGTGCTTGGTAATGAAACAAAGGGTTTTCTCATTGAAGATGTACTGTTCACTCATGAAACTGTAATGCTATGGTTATGCTACCCAAATTAGCAAATTGTGTTAAATCTTTGCATCCAACAGGCATTTCGCTAGTAACAATGTTGTCCACAGTCAGGTTTCCTATGGATTTCATGAATGTATACAGTAATTGGTGCTTATATAACAAACCAATACATCAACCTATCAGGGTATGTATTGGGTAAGTATAGGACAAGAGTGTTGTTCCATTGATCCATAACTGTGGTAGTTATTTGGGACTCCAGAAGGCAATCTGTAGATGTGCAGTTGACGAGGACACAGGGCGGGACCATTGCATTTTCCATAGACATTACAGATAGATTGTTATAGCTTTTAATTGTGTTGTTCATTTGAAGTCAGAGTTAAACCAATGTTGTTCCACGCTTTCACTTTTTGTCCCCCTCTCTCTGTAGTCTCCAAAGTCACTCATTTTTTGACACAATTTGGCCAGGCGAGACCTCCACATGAAGCAGACACAATGATGTATATGATCACCTGAATAGAGAGAAGTTAAGTTAAAGAGAAGTTAAGCTTACCAATACTTCCTATTTTACATCCACCTAGAGGACATGAAATAATAGCATATTTCAAATTACTAATACAAGTGCATGTGACAGGTTTTCATGTTTTTCTAAATAGGTGTTGTCATCTCTTTTCATTAGTCTAATCATAACTATTGTGTAAATTAGTCTAGCTTTGGTTGCTAGGTAACACTTGGAATTGGATGGAATTACCTCTACCTGTCATATCTCGTGCCTGTGTCCAACTAGGAAGTAAAATTGTAAACTTCACCAAAACACTACGCAAGATTTTTAGTACATATAACTGGGTTAACTTTGTTTTAATGAAGTTAGTAGTTTAATCTGTCAGCTGCATTACAGACTATTACAATTGTTAATCACAATATATTTCAGGCGTGATGTTTAACAGTGACATGTTGCTAAACTTGCTTTACTCACCAGGCACACAAAGAAGATGAGAACAAAAAGCTTGAGGTTCTTCATACACATTGCCCGTGCCAGGTTTCGACTTGTAGTCTTAAATGTGACTGACTAAAAGGAAAGAAATCAAGAGATAACAATATAAATGGAGCTATATAAAAAAATAATGACTTCTTGTAATCAGTGCTTTCATTCTAAAATGTGTAAAATAAAAAGGCAAAAAGCTACTCACTGAATCAACAAGATTTTCTGTCTTGTCAATCAGCAGCTCAAGCTTTTCCCCTCTCTGAGCAACCAAATCTGTAAAAGTCCAGAAAATCATCAGTGCAGTAAGATATATAGCTATCGGATCAAAATCGCCATTTGAGTGGTTGAAATTAGCAAATTGGAAAGACTACAATAATTTGAGTAACATAATTTCTTCTTTTTTTAAAATTTGCAACAAAATATTCTGTGTAAAAAAACTGCTAATGCTGTAACTCAGCTGACTGTAGTTTAGACTGCTACAAACACGTTCTGACATGAATGGGATTCAGTTAGTATTTCAGTCTTTTCTCAAATATTTGCCCCTGCTTTGGGGTGTTTTAAATGTGAACAGAATCATACTATTAAAATTAAAATAAGCAATTTGAAGATATGATTTCAAAATTGTTCATTTACAATTTATTTTATTGGGAAGGTGCACATTGGCAGACAGGCAGGTTTGCAGCATGCATAAATTGGAGGAGATCAAAGGTATGTATGAATTATGATTTTAACTAATGTGTTTTAATCTGTGACAAAGACAAATTTCTATCTTTGTTGGAAAGGGCAATAAAGACACTGCATTGACTATAGAGAATTGATCTAAATGCTAGTCTGTAAATGCATATTTCCAATACCAAAATATATTGTCCAGGCTATACTACGAACTGTACAATTAATGAAGCGTAAGGAGTGTTCTTTAGATATAATGTGATTTTGCCAATCAAGGAACTTACCAATGTTGCGAACCATAATCCCCTTCAAATCATCCACCTGCATCTGTGTTTCAGTGAGACGATCCGTTCCCCGTGGGTCTGAATGATGTTTCTACAAAACAAAAGTGTCATTAGAGGTCATCACTTGTGTCTCATAAAATAACCTGTACAGTTTATCAGGCTAAACTGTACTAACCATCTGAGCCGCCAACGTTGAGGAGAATTCACTGTTCATAGCATAAGGAAGGGCTGTCTGTGCTCTGGACCCATATGTTGTTTGGAAGCGTTTTTTCACTTCACTAAGGAAGGAGAATGCCCGTGATCTCTCAAAATCCTATTTAATGAAAAACACAAAGTAACAACATCAACTACGTTTGTATTACATTAAAGTGCATATGACAGGTTAGGCTACTAATTTCACAAAAACATAATTAACATTTTACTTGGTTGGACACAGGCAGCTGATATGACATAACAGAGGTAATTCCATAACCATTACATAGCAACCATAATGTTCATAAAGGCTCAAAGTCTTTCTAAATTACCCGCTGTGATTAGACAAATACAAATAGAAGAGAAAACTCTACACTCTACTACTCTATTCTATAACTCTTTGTTGAATGAATGTTTAGAAAAATGTGTTCTTTGTGCATAGAAAGTCCTTGAATCCATTTAAAAATTGATTTATCACAGGTACAATCCTACCAAACCAAGTAATAAATAGAAAAACATGAAAACGTGTCATATGCATTTTAAATCATTTTCTGATTCGGACAGACAGGGTCTTGAAAAAATGCTGAGAAGAGAGAACAAGTATGGCTCTATGATGAGATGATGGCATTTTCAAGCATTTTCAAGCGTTTCATTAAATCTTCTAAGGCAATATACAAATGTCCTGGTAGAAGGGACATTATGAATTGTGACTGTGTTTCATGGTACATTTTAATAAAAAAAATAGTGGCCACTCAAAACAGTGGGTAATCACATTTATAAAGTAGTTTGCATGTTCTAGTGTGTAATTTTTCACTTCCTGTTTTGACTTGCTGTCCTCTTACAGATACCAATGTTAACATCTCTCATTATAAGGAGTTATATGGGTTTAAACTGTACTTACATCATCAGTAATACATAGATATATTATTCGGTCATGGCAAATGTAGTGGAACAGGTAGCTGTAAAGAGAAAGAAACAGAAATTGAATAGTGTGTTACAGTAATGAATATCATTACACAATTTTCCTAGTGTATTTAGATGGGCTAAGTACACATTACTACTCTTCTGTCTTTCTGGTAACTTTTAACCTACTTCTTAAAAGGTACAGTATGTAATTTTGAAGGTGGAAAGTCACCTGCATAATTCAATGGAAATAGAAAGTTAAAACCTTACTTGAGAACATTCTATGGAGCTAGTTATGTTTTGTGCCATACTACACCATATCCATGGAAACAAGCAGGTGGAGGCCCTCCCCCAGGCCAAATAAGTCAGGTTTGTGGAGATGCAAGTAGGCATGTCACAATAATTACTATATCGTCTTATCGGAACAATATATTTTGGGGCTCAATATTTATTGTGAGTACAATTTCTTTGAAAAAGTTTGAAGATTTTTGATTTTTATGTAATAAGGTAAGACTTGAGCTGTAGAGGGTAGAATAAATAACTTCAGTGTATTAAAAAAAACCCAAAACAGTTTACTGGGATTATCTTGCGTTGTATCAAAGGCATAAAGTAGTTTCAATATTTTCATTTATCGCAATCTTTCTCTGTAGCGTTATATCATGCTTCAAAATGTGTTATCGTGACAGGCCTAGATACAAGCCCACTCACAGTAAGGACACATGTTTTTTTCTATGTCTACTGTGGCTTTAAAATAGTGAAAGTGTGACTGTAGAAGTCGGGTATAAGATGTCCAAACAAACATGAAAGATGACACATACCTCCCATGGCTGTAGGTCAGCTTGTTGTTCTCCGAAGGGATTTTGGCTAAAATTTGTTCTGTCACCTCCAGGAAGTTCCCCCCACACCAGGCGTGTTTGGCAAGGATGGTGGTCCCACGAGCCACCACCGCAAACAGGATAGCCATGGCACCGTATGGCACTTCAGAACAGCAAAAAATCTGGTAAAACAAACCACGGAAATCTTGATGATTTTATATAGATTCTAGTGCATTAATACGTATATTGTTCATTGGTTGACCGTATAATAGTAAATTATGATATGCAGACGCACCCGTCAGTGGATAATAAGTGGGTAAAATACAAACTATTTATTTTATTTTGTGACTCCATGTTTTCATCTTAAAGCACCGTATTTTTAATGTTCTAACCAGCATGTAGAAAGTTAAAACTACAATAGCAACAATGGCATGACATTTATTGGCTGCCACAAAAGTAAATTATGCAAGGTGTCACGAGGATCGAAGCCCAAGTGCCAATTTAACACTAACTAACGCAAATAAAATCTACGGACTTACGGAGTTAGCTGAATGTAAACAATAGCCGTGTAGCCAATAAAGCAGCGTCTCGGACAATGCGGTTTGCACAAATCACGTTACATACGATGCTTAATTTAATACCTCTGTGGGTCAGTGTTGGTTAAAGTAGCCCATTTACAGCGAATTCCAACATCTAGAAAGATTTCGGCGCTTGGCTAATCCTTTTCGAGTGAGTTCTGCCTTTTGCTTTGCGAAACCTCCGAACGGGAAACGACGATAGGTGCCTTTTGGAGAATGTAGTTCGAATGAAACGCTCCGTCGTTTTGCTCAACGGCCTTTTTTCAGTTTTGAAACTACAACTTCCGCATTAATGTTGTTTTGCAGATGTACGTCACGTCATGGGGTATTTGAAGATTTCTCCCATTTTTTAGTCTTACGGGTTAGGATGTAAAATTGCAATGAAGAAGAAATGTATTTTTAACCAAGAATCTATGAAGTATATGTGCATATTTAGACATTTTATGCATAATTTTATTCTAAATTCATATAATACGATTTTTCTTACTGCAATATCAATTTAAATACTTTTTTCTCGTCTTTTTCGGTGCCTGCCAGACTTCTCGGCACCGAGGGACCTTCCTACGTCATTTGCAGCAAAACGAAGCATGGCCACGGAAGGCGAGAAGAAACCGGTCCTGGAGATGGTATTTTACATGCTTTATTTTTGCAGAATTTGCTCGTATATGGCGTTTAGTTCTTTATTCAGCCATAACTTACACAAAATGCAATTAAGTCTTTGTCCTTACCGCATCTGACTGATGGCCATTCCCATGTGGGCTATGGCCATCAGTCAGTATGTAAACATGCGCTGAAATGGTACTTTGTAAACGTTTCAATCCCACATACGGCTCCCAAAGGCGAACTGATTGTTTCAGAAAAATGACTGCTAAAAGTAATCCATGTATATACATTTAGATTTAAAAAGACTGTACCTTGCCATGACTCAGGGATGTCCAGTAAGCGGCAGCATTACACCAGATTTGTAGTTCTCATTCTGGCTCAGTCTCAGAAAATATAATTATTATATTGTAACTGTTTCCCACTGTTCTTATGGCTTTAGCAAATACATTTATTATTATTATTTACTACTAAATCTGCTCTGCTCTGCTTGCTTTTAAGGTCCAGGCCGATGGAGCAGATGACGGCTGTGTGACGTTTGTGATGCACGACGAGGACCATACACTTGGAAACTCTTTACGTTACATGATCATGAAGAAGTAAGCTATAATCTGAAGGAGAGCTTCAGACAATGAGTGATTTTCTGGCGTTCTTTTCATCCCAACAACCAGCTGGTTTGATTGATCCCCATAGTTATTAGAGATCAAAATATGAATATGTCTGCTACCAATATGGCAATCTTTTTTTCCTATAATTACTTTATAAATGCATTACTACTTAGACCTGTGCCTTGTGTCCTTTTTATTATTTGAAGTTTTTTCTTTTTGTGTGTTTCTCACTATACTAACTATAAACTGGTATCTTAAATTTCTTAATATTTCTCAATATCCAACCCAGAAAACGAATGCACTTGTCGCCTTTCCCTGAATTTTTTCTTTTCTCTGTTTCCATCAGTCCTGAGGTGGACTTTTGTGGCTACACAATCACACATCCTTCAGAGAGTAAGATCAACTTTCGTATCCAGACTCGAGGTAAGGCAGACACAAAATATCTCCCCTCTGGCTTTAGACTGATGTTGTTTATGTATGTTATTATTATAAGTCAAAACATGCGTGTACACATCTGCTACAGAGTAAATAGTATTTCCCAGAGTAAACATGTTGACGAGAGTCCTGTGCTTTCACTTTGTCTAAAGGAGGCCACTGACTTTGAGTTGCACACCCCTCCCTCCGGCTGGCAGGACTATAACCCAGGGTTTCCACGCGTTCAGGAAATTCTGGAAAACCTGAAAAATAATTGCCAATGGAAAATGAGAAAAAACACCAAATGTCTGGGAAAATATATATTTTGCCCTTAAAAATTCCTCTATACTGCTTTTCTGTAATTTGGACTTTTACTATCACATATTAAAGCAGTTGGCTTTTTTAAAAGACTTCTTCTGAAATTCACCAAAATGCAGGAAATTACACCTATTTTGTATAAAGTGTACACTGGTGTATGAATGTGTGTTTGAACGGGTGAGTGGTTCCTTGATGTAAAGCGCTTTGAGCGCCTTGAAGGTAGAAACGCGCTATATAAAAATTTGACCATTTACCGTGCTTCTCGGGTATAGACTACATTTTTATTATAACAACTGTACAAAAAGGGGGTAATGTGTTTGTAGATGCTGTGATTACATAATGAAAAATGTCCTGCAAAAGTCCTGGAAAATGATTTCAAGCAAAGTGTGGGAACCCTGTAACCACTCGTGCTGTTTTAATTGAAAACATCACAGTGTCACAATGGCACAAAACTTCATCACATGAAGTCACTCAGCTGAAATAAAAAACAAAAACAAAACAAAACACAGAGATTTGTATTGTAAGGGAAATTTCCAGTTAATCCAAGTAGTGGCAGCAGCATTGGAGATTGATCTAGAAACAATTTGCCCAAGAACCAAAAGGCTTGAATTTCAACTTCCATGGAGTAACAACATAAATATGATGTGTGATTGACAAGGGTCTGTCAGAAAACACAATCAGAGTATTGCAGCCATAAATAAGAAATGGGCAATTGTGTATTTGGTCAAATGTGCACTGCGTAACTTTTCTGGTGGAGGGTTCGCCACCTGTTTTTTCCATGGAGATGTTATTGTTTTGACACAGTATAGCATTACGTTTATCCAGCTCTATGGAGACAAGCAAGTGATGCGAGCAGGCCAAGAATACAGGTCAGATCTGTGGAGAGGTGATCCTGCTCACAGTAAGAATACTTGTTTTTGCTATTGAATAGAACATTCCAGTCAAAACAATAACCTTTCTTTGGAGATAAGCAGTTGGCAATCTCTTCACCTGAAAAGCTATAGTGCACCTTTAAGTAAAATTGCATGTTTTTGCTCCTTGATTGTGGTATTTTATATAAACTATTGATGGTATATTATATTTTGTGTATAGGAAACATCTCAGCAACAGAAGCATTTCGACAGGGCCTGACCGATCTGAGTGAAGCTTGTCAACATGTTCTCAACACTTTTCAGGTAAACAGATATATGGCTATTTTTAACCACTACACAAGATAAACCGGTTATCAGAATTGGAGTAGTAACTGATCCATTTACAGCAAAAACATGAGCCTTGAGTGTAGTTTTCATTGAATCATGTGGAATTTGTTCCTAGGAATGCCATGTAATGTTATTACCACCATCAGGTGCACATTATACAGTATATGCTGAGACATTTATTGCTGATTTAGGGTAAAAGTGAGAAAGCCACCATGGTCAATTACAGTTTATATAGCATAACATTTATAAATAAAGTTAAGTCTAACAGCAAACAAATGAATTTTACTTTCTAATCTAAATCTAGGTAGTTAATATTGAAAGTTGTCTTCAGGTAGTTATAAGTGGTAACAGTAATCAGCTTGTTCCATGTAGACATATATAGTCATTAATTTGAAAACAAACCAAAAAAAAACTGTTAGTATGTACCCTCTCTAAGATCTATTGTTACTGGGAAAAGATTAAATAAAATGAAATTGGTTATGCTCATGGATGTTCAGAATGTTATATTGAGCAGTTTATCCTATGAGGACATTATTTTGACGCATGCACTCCACGGCAACTTTAAAATGTTATCTTTACGATAGACATGACAACTTGATCTCAGTTGAGAGACAACATTTATCAAACCTTAAAAAGTTATCCACAGTGTTTGAGACAAATGCATTACATGTGTAGATCTCAGCTTTATCTTGATCACATTGCATAAATAGCCCAGCGCAGATATTCTTCTTTGACAAGAAACGAGTAGGGCAGAACGATTTGGGAAAATATTGAATTGCAATTTTCTTCAGACAAACATTGCAAATGCGATTAAATTTGCAATTTATGTTTTAATAACCGGATTTTCTTCAAAGTTCACAGTTTAAATGTGTCCAGAAGAATTGACGAAAAGACTAGGATATGTACTGAAAAATTGATTTTTCATGTTTGTGGAGGAAGTTATGGTACTTTTTTGTACATTGTAGCCTTTGCAATTTGCTAATTGTGTGCATTCAAACTGCAGTTTAATTTTGATAATGATTGATCTTGCAGTGCCATAAAGAAGATATGGCTTACAGTTTGCCCCACAGTTTTCACAATTGGGGGCCATCGTATGTCAAATACCTTATAATTCAGCCTGACACTGCTCTTATAATATACAAATTTAAGTGAAATCTCTTATGTCTGACTTTGGCTATGGTTGCTCAGTAATACAAACAAGTCAAGTCGTATTTGGTTGTATTACGGCCTGTTCGCTGCATGGGGCTGTTCAGTGGTATGATAATAACGTGGTCATTCATCATTTTGGGGTCTTGACTGTTAACACTTCATACTTCACTATCTGCTTCCATAGGGGGGCTCAGTCTGACCCCTCTGTGAGCCCGGGGAGGCAAGCAAACACACAGTACACCTCACCACTAATGTAATAAAGTTAAACCAAAGTACTTCAAAAGAGGGTAGTTTTTTGAGATGTGAAAAATGTAAACTTAAAAATATTTGTGAAGACCCCAGTCATTCAGGTTCGTCATCTGATTTGGTTTAAAGTTGACTAAAAGTTTTCCTCATTGGAGCTTGAAAATATATATAATGGATAGTATGGGCTAAAGCGGCCGTGTCCAGTGGGTTGGGTTCAGTGGTTCTCAAAGATCAAAAACAGTCCCACTCACTCCTCCTATAGGGCCACCTCTGTCACTCTGAGGGACAGGTGTGAATTTAACCAGTCACCCAATGTCTGATGTGTAGATTTTCTAAAGCAGAAAATGGGTTTAGTTAGTTTTTAGAAATAATATATAGATGGATGCTAAGTGTGTATTAATTGTGGAACAAACATGATTTCATATACTTTTTACATATTCCCCACCTCAAATGGTGGCTCAGTAGAATAGGTAATAGAATAGGTTGTAGAAACGTTGTCGTATAAAAAACATTTCTCCCAGTTAATTCTTATTCTTATTATGTCCTTGAGCAAGACACCATTTTGTTTAACTGCCAAATCTGTGTTAGTCTGCCCCATGGGCAACTATGACTCAGGTTCTATGTATGAGTGTAATGTATGATCTATGAGTTTTACAAATTGAAAATTTCAAGTTTGATCAATTTCAAATAATTGTAATTTATCTTAATATTATAACATGGTCTTATTTCTGCTGTGTTATAGATCAAGACCATTCTAAAATTATTCAAGAAAAGTCAGAGTATGTAGTTTCAGTACTAGTTTTGTATCAGTTACTGATACCCTAGAATGAATAAGTGAACAATGTAAGATTGCTTCAAATAATTCAATCTACTGTAACGACAAATGCAGACATGACTTGAAGAAACTGTTTATCTTGTCCAAATTTGCTGGTCTTCTCCCATGAGAGGGGCTGCAGTTTGACCTCTCTGGAAGCCAAACCAGGAGCGCACCTTAATTTGCTCAAATGCAATAAGTATTTTTCGTGAGAGATAAAAGCTAAACTCTGGGAATGTGGCTGGATTTTCCACTTAGATGGATCATGGAAGTCAGTGTTGATTAGCAGTAAGGCTCTCCATGCTACAGGGAAATACTCATGAGAAACTTCACTTGTATTTTCCAGGCACGAGTAAATGAGTTCAAAGAAACGCAGGAGCAGCCCACAGAATGACTGGCAGTGCAGCGGTGACCTGCCAAAACAT
Organism: Periophthalmodon schlosseri; assembly: GCA_000787095.1. NCBI lineage: Eukaryota > Metazoa > Chordata > Actinopteri > Gobiiformes > Gobiidae > Periophthalmodon > Periophthalmodon schlosseri. Next base: position 25,440 of record JACM01012549.1, read on the forward strand.
CTGTAAAAATGTTGTTTTATATAATTCCTCAAATGTTTTTCTCTGAATTTATGTGAGTGTATTATTTGGACAGTTGTGCTTTTTGTGTTTTGAATGAATAATAATAATGTCTTAAAAACATTTCCTCCTGTTTTTCCTCTCATTACCTCCACCAAAAATAAGACGACACCAGTATCTGATATTTGCTGTTGTGGCTGATAGCCAATATTTGCCAATATTGAAATCACTATATTACAATCTACAGCTAGGACCACAAATAGATTTTTACAAATTCAATTCTTCAGAGCTGAGATTTGTAAATGTAATTGCTTCAATTTTTTTGCCCCCTCATCATATATTTGATGACATTTCCAATGGGGGATACTTTGACTTCTCTTACAGAACCAAAGGATAATCATTTAAAGGATGTCAAACTATTTGCAGTTTAAAAGAATGTATAATGATATTTCAAATGCAATATTTTAAACAATACCAACTGGAAAGTCTGGATGATTGATCAATGTCAAATATCTATGAAGAATCATGGTTCACACAGGTGAGGTTGTGGGAAAATGGCAAGACCATCAAAGAATTTTGTTTAAACGTAAAAAGATAGAAGATAACAGATTTTTTTCTAATCAAGGAAATGCCTTCTATTATGTACATTAAAAAAATAAAAGAAACTTGAATAAGCTGAAATTATGCATAACTGGAGACTGTTTACCCCTAAACTATAAAAGTACCTGGCTTAAATGCTGAATATGCACTATAACTTATACATTACATAAGAGGTCTGTAGTAGGTCTGTTCCTCAAAGAGATTTCTCTGCACATTTTCATGAAAGTATAAAAACCTCCCCAATTGCCTTGTAACTTTTATTTTCCTCACTCCTCATGTATCACCATTTGAACGACGCCCAAACCCGAAGTGTTGCATCCGGGTTCTCGTTTATCCTTTGAAGCTGTGTTCCATGAGTGAAGGTAAAAAGTGGGAGATCACAGGACGGCTTTGTTAGCACAGGAATGTGGTCAGAGAGACTGAGCCCGGTGCCAAAAATGAGAGAGGAAGAGGAGAGAAAATAATGAGATAAAAGTCATTTGAGGTGAGGTCTAAACCCAGTCAGTTTGTGGTGGTACCCCAGGAATGAACTCCCTCAAGGATCCTGTGGCAGAGACATGAAAAAATGTGTCTAGAATGTTTAACTTATTTATGACTAGGCCTTCAGTACACATTTGAATCAACCAACCAAAGTCTAATTTGAAGGCAACTAAAGGCACAGCAGAGGCTAACAGCTATGTGGTAACTTATGTCAGTGAAGCAATTATTTTCAATCTATAAACCAAAAAACACTTCTGGAACTCAAACAGTTGAGCTCCATGCTTCCCAGATTGTTTAATTCAAGTTATTAATGTTCCTCAGTATATAATTTATCACTAACTGGGCTATGGAGAAGTTTGGGGTTATTTTATATAATCTCTTGTCCTACTCTGAGACACCGCAGGATCACTCCCTGTTACCATTATGTGAAATGATTGGATCACATGCTTCTGCCCTGAACTCAGACCTGCACCTCCCCAGCTCTGGCTTTGACTCACGCTGCATGGATCAGCTTTACCCTAATATATTGATACTTTGCAGTGACATCACACTGGGGGTGTTCTACTTGTATCTCTATGGTGGAATGTTCAGCAGTTATCATGGAGGCACAATGCGCACATTAGAAGTGTGAGCCAAAGGTTGGTTCAAATCCCGCTCTCAACATAAACATCATTGGTAGAGCAGTCAGATCCACTGACCCACAGGTTGGCGGTGTGATTCCAGCTCCCACATGAATGCTGTTGCTGTGTCCTTGGGCAAGACACTTAACCCACCTTGCCCCCAGTGTCTGTGTACACTGCTGTATGAATGTGTGTGTGAATGGGTGAGTAGTTCCTTGATGGGCTTTGAGTGCCTTGAAGGTGGAACAGTGCTATATAAAAATGTGACCATTTACCATTTACCATTAGTAAACACTGTCAAAAAAGTGTCCGAAAACTCAAGAAAAACATATACAAAATGGATATAAAAAACACATTTTCAGGAGCCTGTGATCAATACAAGTGTTCATGGTCCTGTTTAGGTGTTAAAAAAATGTGTGAGAGACTTTAACAGCACAAATCATTTCACCTGTTGTAGACCATAAAGGGCTAACCCAGCTCCTTATGGTCAGATTGTGTTAAAATAAAGCTCAGATTAAAATCTGATAGCACTTCTGAGTACTGCCTTCAGTTGGTATCACACCCTCAGAGAATGTTGATGACATCAGTTGCAAAGTGTCAATACATGTATATGTGTACGTATGTAGATACAGTTTTTATGGAGCTGTTTAAAGGTTTGTGGAGAATGACTGCCATTCATTTCTCAGACCACTTGACATCAGTTATAAAATATTGCGTAACTAATTTGTCACATTAAGGGTTTTTCTATCTCCATGTGTTTTCAAAACTTCACAGATACACCCACACAGTCGCAACATGCACTAAAGGTTTCTCTAGCTATAGGTACTCCTCCTAGAAAAATGCATTCTTACTGCCAGTGGGGTCACCGCACCACAGATCTGACCAGTGACTTGACCTGGTGGTGTCTCCTGCTGGTCTCCATGGAAATAGAAGTGTTTATCGCCATACTTTAGATCATTCTGACAACGCACTAAAATCTCCAGGAAGACGAGCCCTTCACCAGAAAAGTTAGTCCACCTTTAACCTTAATATACAAAGACAGTCTTAAAGTGTCTTGAAGTGGGTGTGAGGATAGAACCACAAACCTAATCCAATGCAGCCCCAATCAACAAAATGTTGTACTCAGTGGACAATAGAAACAGGCTGCTAATACATTTTTATTTTTTAGTGTCATTTGTCACGAAACTGTAATTCTGCAGATGGAGAAGATAAAAAATTACAACTCAAAAATTACAACTCAAACCACCAGATCAAAACAACTTGACCACCCACTGCTCAAGAAACTTTCCAAATTACAAATGCATTTGATATTTTTCAGTCGCTAATAAATCTAAAAGTGGTCCTAAATCCATCAAAAATAAAAACTATGCACTTCAATGGTGACCTCACTGAGTCATTATAAATGATTATAAATACCTTATAGGTTTTCTTTACTGGAATAAAGCCTGATTTCCATATAAAATAGGAAAACTTTAATTCAGTCTACAGTCCTTCTTTATTATAGTGACATTATTTTATAGTGACATTATTATTTTATTATAGTGACATTATTTATGACCATGAAGCAAACAGTACTTTAAAAAACCTTGATACTATTTACCACAGCACACTCTCTTTTATTACTTTTGACTTTTGACTTATACACACCCACATTTTCATTCACAAAGCTATATAGGCAAAACTTCCACAGTATCTCACCTCCCTGATTCAATTCTCATCATTGCCATACTAGCTCTCAGGAGAGACTGACTACAAATCTACACAGAGATAAAAGTGGTTTTAGATTCTACACCCTTCATTTACACAACACACTCATAGACTACATATCATGCATAATATCTGTTCATTTCATTTGATTTAGTGATGCTTCAGGTCAGACATGTCACACAATTTAATGGTGGTTAAACAGACTTGATTAGAAGCAGGCTGCACTTACCCATTGCATTTCAGT